>JAJPUD010009508.1:3129-73892 GCA_023553655.1 Myrmecobius fasciatus
AGGAAGGAAGGAAGGAAGGAAGGAAAGAAGGAAGGAAGGAAGGAAGGAAGGAAGGAAGGAAGGAAGGAAGGAAGGAAGGAAGGGAAAGAAAAACAAAATAAAACAAAAACAAATGGTGTGTGAAGAGTCAGACTAGAGAAAAAAAGATAAAACAACAACAGATTTGAAGTTTTTTAACATGCCAAGTGAAGAAATTTGCATTGCATACTAAAGACATGAGGGGAATCTTAGTACTTCTTGAACTCAGTAATAACACGTTCAGATCTTTGCTTTAGAAATAATGTTTAGTTGCTATGCAGATGATGGGATAGGGATATTTGGGACCTGAGCAAGTAGAAAATGAAAGTCTTTAATAGAATTTGAAAATTCTAGACACAGAAAGCATTTCATGAGGGAACCTCCATTTTAGATAGGAATTCAAGATGTTTACAGTAGATAGCAGTGTTTGCATATGTCTATCAAAGACATAAGGGGGGATTTTCTACGAAGACTGAAGAAATTGAGGCTATATACATGCATCTGGGTTACATATCAATCAGTGAACAATCATTTCTTGAATACATACTCTGTGCCAGACACTGTACAAAGTGCTGGGGATACAAAGCAAAGGAAAATCATGGCCTTGAGCACAATAAATATATTTTCTATTGGAAGAAAAATATTAAAACAATGAGGTACATTTAAGACATATAAAGGACAAATGGGAGATAATCACAGATGGAAGACACTAGCAGTGCAGAGACTATTAAGATGATGAAATAACCCATGGAAGATGATGAACTTACATGTTGCATCTGTCTGTTTTCCAAACACATTGCTTAGATTTTAGTCCTTTATTATCCAAATAAATTGAGGTAAAGTCATCAAGATAAGAAATGGAACACTCAATATGAAATAGAGAAAGTAAGACAATTAAAGACTAGATTGTTGGATGTATAAAATGAAGCAAGTGCAGTAAGTCTGCAAAGATAAGCTTGAGTAAGATTTGGAACATTTTCAATTCTCAACAGAAAAATAACAGGAGATATTTAGCTAGTCAAGGCTATCTCTAATTTGTCATAGTTACCATTCTTGTTAGGTGAGCTTTTAGGCTTACCCAAACAAAAGTAGAACACATCCCTAAAATTTACACTTTATGTTGGAGGAAACAGCTAACTTTTGTTCTGTTCTTCACTAATTTCCATAGTAACTGTGGCCCTTATACTTCAATGGACACATGAATAGACGATGTAAATTAATAGGTCACTTTCTGCCACAATTTCTAATTTATCAGAATTATAGACTACAGGGAGAGTTAAATGACAAAAATTCAAAATATATAAGAGAAAAAAATCAAAGCAGTACATCAGCCTTGGATATTTTTCAGAATATATTGAATATTACTATTTGTATGTCTCATGTTCTCATGAGAACTGTCAGCCCTGTGCAAAGCGGCATTAAGTGAAGCAATTTTGATACTGCTGGCAGTCAACTGAGAAACCATGCAAATGTAACTATTCCTTGGGGCAATCTACTGTGGATTTTGAGGTCTTCCCCTGATGCTGATTTGAGAAGCCCAAAATATCATCATTTCCTAGCAAAAGTGTGCCTCTGCATTATATATTTGTCTTCTTCGCCCACTCCAAACTTCACACCTCATTTCACACTATACTGTATGCCTGGAACTACATTTTGATAAATGTATACTCTTCTCCCCATATCTCTGGCTTTCAATTTTTAGGTTTTTTTTTTTTTTTTTTTTTAGTTTTTTTTAGTTTTTTTTTTTCAGGCCCATCTGTTTAGTGGGCAAGCCCACCTGCTTCAACTGCTCCTTTGTCTTTTTGGAATAGTCTGTAAAGTTGTTGCTACATGTTTTTGGATCATCTTTCTCTTGTTAAATAGTATAATCATTGAAATGAAGATTGTAATGTGCCTAGCCCATTTTCAGTTCCTTCATTGCTCCAAATAAAATTATAACTCTGTTTAAGTGAAATAATAAATTCTACTTAAAAGGATAATAACAAAATATGTATGTGTGTGCATTATGTATAGGTACATATATGTATAGGAATGGAAAATATGTGTATGGAGAGAAAGAATGGCAGAAAGAGCAACAGAGACAGAAAGAATATAATCATTTTCAGGCAGTGTGCAAGAGAAAAATATGAGTTATTTCAGAATAAATAGAAATATATACATATAGAATTAATAATGGTCTATTTTCATGAATTTTTTTAAAAGTTCAGGTTAAAGAGAACTAAAGGAAGATTAGAAAAAAACAAAAGCAAGCCAGAAAATTTTTGGAATAAATATGCTGAATCTAGTACATATTTAAAAAAAAACAAATAAGATATATGTATTAAGATTCAAAGTTTCAAGTTTAATACTTTCTCTGTTCTTTTTTTATGTAAACATTTATATATGATGGAATCTATCAATTATAGATTGACATTTTTAAATTAAATCATAAAATAAATAGTGTAGGATGACTGTAGGAAAAACAACTTATGCTATGTTTCATGATTTTTATGATTCTATATTAGATATTTTGTTTGCATATCCTTTTTCTGAAATAAAACATATATATTGACTATATTTAACATTTTATTTTATTATTAGTCAACAGTGAAAAAATTAAGAATGGGAGCTTTTCCTGATCTCTTAAACTTTGAATATGGAGAGATTTTTGCAAAGTAACAAAACCCTCTAATAATTTCTCAGTTAAGGAGAAGAGATTTCTTAAAATAACAATAAAATCTACAATGCTATGTATGGTTGAATTGTCCCTTTAAAATCGGTTATATCTTAACAATGATTTTGTGGTTGATTACAGGTTGGGCATTTCTTTTAAAGGTGATGATTAGGCTGTGCTGTTGTTTCCACTGATTATAGAGTAGAAGCTTCCCTTTCAGCCTGAATCTCTATCATACTATTTTGTAGAATTTCAGATTTCAATCAGTATGTCCCCAAATATTAGCTTCTCATGGTAATAAGAGAAAGCAAAGCAAATTGCTTTCTCATTAATTTGAAAGTGTCTTTCAAATATTGTGTCTTCAATGAAAACTAATATATGCTTTCCATTGATATTTTGAATTTTTTTTCAAACCGTGACACTTTCAACATTAGTGCAATGCAGTTTAATGCATCAAAATCACTTTGTTTCTGAGAAATCAACATTTGACTTTTTATTGTTCCACATAGGTTTACCAAAAGTAATTATTTTTATCATTTTTTTTCACAGAAGCTTTTGGTTTTAACTTTTCTATCAAACTTTAGATAGTTGTGTATATAAAAATAAATGTAACACTGATAACCATCTTTTCACCATAATTTAATTAAAAAGTTAATTTGCTTTCTTTGTCAAATACACTTATTTAATGAAGATGATAGGGAGTATTAAATTACTTTTAAAAATGAGTTGCAGAAATCAGTTTATACTTTCAACTACGTTTAAAGGCTATATATCTGTTGCTGGTTTTTTTTTTATTAAAACAATCACTTTTTTTGTCATTTCTGAGATAGCTAGAACTAAAAGGAAATTATGCATTTATCTCACCACAGGATTCTGAAGGTTTTTTTGGTGAGAAGTACTTAGATAAAAACTGTGAAATAAAAAGAAAACTTGAATCTTTTCAGACAATCCTGTAATATGAGAGTTCAAAAGGAAAGAAGCACTTCTCACTGATAATAAACTGTGAAATGCATTGAAGGTTAGTCGGGAATGTCTTAGGGGATTTTCAAAAATCAAGTACATAGGGCCTTTCAGATTTTAGTGGATGATTCAAAGCTGACCAGAATCAATAGTGTCTGGAAGTCATTAACATCATAACAGCAATATTAAGTGATATAATGAGCTTCACCTATCTCTAACCAGACAAAGATTTATGTCAAAAACCCAAGCTCACTAAAGGAATATAGTTTTTGCAAAAATATATTGTATTCTGAGGTATAGGTAACTTTTCTAGGTTCATATATTTGTACTGTCTGTTCTCCATTTCTAGATTGCATCCCTTTCTCATTTGTACTCTTGAGAATTACTTGTCTCCTTCAAGAATTTCCTTAAGTACTATCTTATATATTAAGACTTTTTGATCCCCTAATTTCTATTGTCTCAATTCTTCAATTAATTTGCCATTATTTGGAAGGAATGTACTTTCCCCCCACTATAATGTCATCTCCTCAAATGCAGAGAGATGCCTTTGTAAGCCCAGAAACTAACAATGTCTGACACTTACATGGTAAAAATATAATGGAAGATGTAAAAGGCAATTTTTTTTAATTTTAATAATCAGTATCTTTTCATCAAATAATTGAGTATGACTTTTAAAAAAGTAAGGGAAATAAAGTCAAGTGATTATGAAATGATTTTTTTAATGTATCCAACTAACAGAAGTCTGATAAATTCCTTCTTGATTCTTTCTGAACACATTATTTTTGAATCAGCATAAAGACTTGACATTTTAAGATATGTAACACATCTCTTAAAATAATTTGGAAAAATTAATGATTCCATACATTTTAAAAGCAGAAATGACTCCTCTGGCATCATAAAAATCTAGGTTTACTTTGAGGATGGAGAAAAAGCAAATCACCATTTCCCCCATTCAGTTTACTATATAAACTACAAATATACATATACTATATATGCATGACAGATAAAGCACAGGCCCAACCCAAGCAAGCATGAGTTTACATTTGGGACTGATTCTTCTTTCATGATACTAGTAAAGAAGTATTCATGGAAAAGCAAAACCAACTTTTAATTCAGAGTGGTTTGCGAGTGCTTTGGTTGGAGCTGGTTTTGAGCACTGAGAAGAGTCCCTAAGCACTATTCTAATAATTATGGGAAAAGACGTTAGAAAGATGAACCTAAATCCTGACTTGGTCTTTTAAAAGAGATGAATTTCAATGGAAAAATATAGATTTAAGATAAAATATAAAATATTAACCAACATTTTTGTAAACTACTTTATGTTTAGCTGATTTTAAATTTCAGCCTCCCAGTGGAATATAAATGTAATTTATACTACCACTAGTTGAAATGTGTTTGTTTTATCAAAGACACAATTGACAGTGTTCTATGTTTAGCATTTTTCGGTGTATAGAAAATCAATATTTTTGCTATATTAGATACATATTGTACATCGCAAACCATTCTTCTTCATCCTTTCAGGATCCCTATAAAGCTGAAATCATAAGAAATTATCTGAGGTATGGGACACAATGAAGCAAAGCCTGGAACTAAAGGAATCTAACTTCTTGAATTGTAGATAAGGTTTTTTAGGACTGACTGAATCTGATCCAGGCCAAACATATCATTCCACAGAAGATATGGGAGTTGAATTAGTAATTCCAATTTTTTATCTTAACCCTAGATTTATAAATATTTATTTATTCATTGTCTTTTCTTTAGCATACCAAATAGAAGATCAAACTTTTCACCACCACCCCTACTTATCAAAACCAACTGAAATAAATCCCCCAAAAGGGGGTTATTAAGTTTTCATTTTGTATGATACTTTATATAATATTTGTGAGCCATTTTCAGAGACAAAATGTGAGTTTAAGTTCTATCATATCTATACTGGTCAAAATTCTCAATACTCTATGAAAGTGTTGTCAAACATATTAAAAAAGGGGGCCAGTAAACTGTACATAAGGATCTGTGGGGGGTGCATATTTCTCTGTGTGTATTTCTCTCTATCTCTGTCTCTTCTCTGTATCTCTCTCACACACACATACACTATGTAGATATACACAAATATTTGTATATATTCCTAAATACAAATATTTATGTATATTATATGTGTGTGTGTGTGTGTGTGTGTGTGAGTGTGTGTGTGTATTATAGTTGTATGTATTTTGTTAAATATTTCCAAATTACAGATGAATCTGGTTCCCTTGCAAGAGGGAACATCAAGTCCTTGTTCCATTCCTAGTCATTATACAACTCTCTAAGACTATAAATTGCAAAGGAGCTGCTGATCTGAATTGGTAGAGCTAATTACTACATTGGGAATTTCCTTATAGTAATGAAATTATACTTCCATTCCGACTTCTAATATAAAATACCACAGACAAGATGGTATTTTGTAGATATTTTAATCTATAGATAACCAAATACCGCCCTATGGCTATATATGTATGTGTGTCAATGCATATATATACACAAATATATATGAACACATAAAAGCATATCAAAGTGTATGTGTATTCTGTGAGAAACTATGCACAAATATACATATAGATTTCTGAATTATCTATATGGTAGATTGTCATTTTGACATGAGACCTAGAACTCAAACTGGTTATATGACAAACCACATAATAGCCTTATGTTAAAATTCTGATAGTCCATTTTGAATATAGATATAGATACAGATATAGATATAGATATATACACACACATACAAGTACAAATACACACATATATATGTATGTATATCTGTGTGAATAAAAATAGTTTCTAGATATGTTTTTTTTAAAGTCTTATCTTCTGAATAAAAAAAGTAAATATAGAATATCACTTAAAACATGGGTCACTTATATAAGTAAAAAAGGAATAACATAGTCCCCAAAACTTTCATTACTCAGGGTTGTGAGAGAAAATATAATATTAAAAATACAGTATATTCATGATTCTGAGAGAAAAAAATGCCATATAAAACATTGTAAATAAAAATATTACATAGAAATATGTGCACATATATGTCCATATACATATGTATGCATATTAAAGCTAGAAAATATTTGATTTATCCTATTATAATTGGACATGAATACATTATTAAATAGAAAGTAAGAGAAATAAGCAAGCTGTTTTCAAAACAAATAACTTTTGCCGGAGAAGAGTATCAGGGAAGGGTTTAGAGTGGGGGTAATGGAAGTTCACCTGAATTGGACCTATATTCTATTGTTAATGAAATATGACCAACAAATGGTCCTCTTGTCCAAAGCTTTTTAATTATTGTTCACCTTGCAAAATTATGGTTATCAGTAAATGTATTTGTATTCCT
The DNA here is from genome assembly GCA_023553655.1 of Myrmecobius fasciatus. NCBI lineage: Eukaryota > Metazoa > Chordata > Mammalia > Dasyuromorphia > Myrmecobiidae > Myrmecobius > Myrmecobius fasciatus. The sequence goes on from JAJPUD010009508.1 coordinate 10,125, forward strand.
ATTTTATATACCTACATACCTGAAATCACATGAAAAATTCTTGCATAAAAACAGGTGGTGAGTGGAAAAAGTTTGTGAAGTTCCCTTCTAGTCTATATCCCAAATTATTTAGGATTTGCAGTGGGGAGATTACCTTAAACCTATTGCACTTTAAACAACTTCAAGTTTTATACATACTTTCCTTCCTTGACTCTTAATTTTCTACTGTAACTTCTGTATATTGACTTTTATTCTGTCCTCTGTGCTCTAATATATATATAATATGTATAAACATATACATATATACATATATAATAACAACCATCTAGATGCTTGAAAATAGTTCTCTTGTTTCTTTTCAAGTCCTCTCTTTTTCATGATAAGCTCAAGTTATTTCAGTTCAATGTCATATGAAATACTGAACAACTCAATGTAATAGTAATTTGCACATGCATATATAGGTATATATATATGTATGTGTATACACACACATATATTTATACATATGTTCTTTCTAAAGGATGTAGTCCAGAATCAAACCCAATAGTACTACTCCTACTCCACCAACAACATCACCACCACCACGACTAGCAATAACAATAAAATAATATTTGCTAAATGTATGCAGTTTACAAAATGCTTTATACATATTTTTATGATATATATGCATATATATCAAGTTACATTTTAACTAGGATAGTGCATGCAGTGTATTAATCTGAGGAACTAAGTCATTATGGAAATTATGCCATTATTAATTCAGTCTAAGGTAGTATTAGTATTGTTTGGCTGTTTGTCATCATCATAGTTGCTCCAAGTTAGAAACGATCTCAAATGCCGGGGGGGGGGGGGGGCGCGGTAAAAATACAATAGTTAGTAAAGAAGGGATACAAGATGAAATTGCTTAAGTTCTTCTTTAGCTTCCAGTCACCCAAATTTTCCTTGCCACAAGTTTGATTATTAAATTTCAAATTAAATGAAAATAAATAATCTTGATATAAAATGCAACTCAAAAAAAAAAGACACATAAGGCAGAAAACAACAGAAAATGATGTGAAGACTAGTTTTCTGCATTGAATAATACTTTTGACATAAAGGCAAGTTTATAATTTTTAAAGAAAAAATTATCATTTATCAACATTGCACATTTTTGTAATCAGAGAAGATGGTTTTCCTTGCATAAGAAGCATTTAGGATCCCAATTAAAAGGTCTCAAGCTTGATACTAATGAAAAAAATTAAGGACATGAAAAAGGCAATTGAAAAGAATTTTAGGAAATAGTGTCAGGAGGACCGAGTGCAAATTTGGTCTCAGACATTTAACACTTCCTAGCTGTGTGACCCTAGGCAAGTCACTTAACCCCAATTGCATCAGAAAAAAAAAGTGGCAGAAGACTAAATGAGTGAATTTAAAAAGAACTGGGGGAAATGAAGGACAATTTGTTGCCTGGATGAAGAATCATTTTTAGGTATAGTTTGCCTATGGAGTACAATACTTTGCACCTTTAAAAGACAGATGAAAAATACCTCTGAGTTACAACAGACTTGATACTAACTTTGACAGAGGTTTTACTGAGTAAGAAAATGTTACAATGATATATTATGAGCTCTCTGTTTAAGCATCTAAGGGGAAGAACTGAGCTATTAAGTTTAATTCATATTAATTGTTAATTTAATTTAACTTAATAAATTAAAATAATTTTTAAAAATAATATTAATTAAAGATAGTTAGAGAAAGCTAAATGTGTATGCCTACTTCAGCATAAAAATGTTATCTACTCTACTCACTAATAATACTTTATTCTGGTTAGTTTTTGCTACAGTACATTTTATAACTTTCAAATTTTCATAATTTCAAGGAGAAATGATCAATAGTGTAACAATAGGGAAGAATCCATAGATAGTTCCAGAAGATATAATCTGATTTAATAATCCATACAAATTCTATATAAGAAAGATTCTGAGCTGCCTCCCCCAAAACAGTGAAGTCCAAATAGTGAGTCACAGTAACTGTCTGAAGGAAGTGCCAAAAGCAGAGCTTCTAGCTCTGGCAGTGGTGGATGTCACCAACTCAGGTAGACTGCTTGATTAACAATATATAGTCCATGGCAATGAACTGCATTAGGTACTTTCTAAAACATATGGAAATTCTTTAATTTCTTTTCTGGAAATGGTCTTTCTTCAAGCAAAATAAAATTTGTACATTTAACACAAAACCATTAGAAGGATATGCACACAAAGTTAATGGCTAGCAATTTATAAATTTATGTCATTATAATAGCCTAATTAAGTCTTTGATTTGGTTTGATTTCTGAGAAATTATCAGAGCAATGGGTTATTAACAAATGTTTCCATCTACTGTTTCCAGTATTCCAGAATAGTATTAAGAATCTCTAAAACATATGGATAAATAGATACATACACATATATGGATGTTTATATTATATTCTATACATATAATTTAAATATGTGTGTGTGTGTGTGCATGTGTGGTTTTCATCTATCACAAGATTATTTCTCTTAAAAATTATTATTCAGACTCCAGGTAGAGACCTCAAGTGATAGAAGATCCATTACCCTCTGAAGAAGATCATTCCATTTTTCTTTTAATTAGCAGCTGCTACTAATTGCAAATGCATGTTTTCTTATAACAATCCAAAATCTGTCTGAAAATCTTGTTCATTGTTCTTATTTCTAAGAAAGATTAAACATTCTGCTGAACTCTAAAGAAGTCTACTATAAAATACAAAGGAAAAAGAAATTTCCTATAGATCCTAGTTTCTTAAATTGTGGCTTATAACCCCATATGTGGTCATATAACTGAATGTGGGGGGAATCATGAAATTATGATTTATTATAAGTAAATGTTTGATTTGCATACCTATTTTGTATAACTATATACCAGTCACATAAAAATTTCTCAAGTGAAAATCAGGTTACAAGTGGGAAAAGTTTAAGAAGTCCTGCTGTAGATGATGAAGTCTGTCAAATATCCCTGATTTCAGATGATATTGATTTTAATTCAGTTCCACAATGATTTATTAAGTCTAGACGTGTGAGCCTCTGTAGGTATACAAACAAAATGAAAAATAGTCCCTGCCTTCAATGTCCTTTTATTTTACTAGGAAAGAAAACAACTGGATTAGAACTTTGATTTTCATTCTTAATTCCATTTCCTAAAGAAGACTTTTCCTTTGATCATTCTCTGCCTCTTCAATTTCTCCAGAATTAGGTGATGATAGGCTTATCAGGCAGATTACATATGGAATATTATGTTCTGCTAACAGTTTATAAAAAGTAAGCTTAGTGTGCAAAGATCTTGATATTGTTAAAAAGAACCCATTTATTCTATCAATTATCATAATTATCATAATATTTTATTAATTAAATTATTCTAATTTTAAAAATTTCTGCTTAGAAAGATAAGTCCAAAGTGGGGCAACTCCTCTATGTCTTTGAATATCTTTCTAGCATAAGCCATTTTATAATTACACATTATAGTATTCTCAAGGAATAGGGGAAAAATCCATAGTAAGAATGAATATTAAAACAGAATTCAGGTAAATATTCAATTAGCATCTTGCTTTATCAAACAGAACAATAGTTATTTAGAATGCAGAGCAGCTTGGAGAATTAGTTTTCTTAAATCAATCTCCCTTTCACCACATCCTTCTAAGGACCTTCCTTTCTACCTCAACAAAGAATTCCAGAGATATTTCTGTGTGACATGGGTGCTAGACCTCTTTCCCCTACTTAACTAATCAGAGATCTCTTCAAGTACAAAGAGAAAGCATTTATTTAGTCCCTCCAGGGAAAGGCCCAGACAAATATCTGGGAGCCAGTTCCTACCATGTGCTTGTGGGACCTGACCAGTTTCTGGCTTGTTGGGATTTAAATAACAAAAGACCCAAGTCTTTTCATTGGAGAGACTAAAAGAAAGTAATCATCCCTGATCAATGGTCACCAATGTTATCTTCTTCCTGTGGATCATGTCACTTTCTGTAACTTCACTGAGTTAGTATGACCTTCTGGCTCTGGGAATAAGAATCATGTGATTAGGTCTAGTCTCATAGATTGAGAAATCTCCCCTGGGTCCCATTCATTTCCATTATCGAAAATGATTTGCAAAACCACATCTTCCATCCTTTTACCTAATCATTATCCTAATCTCACTAAAGCAAGAAGTCCTTCCTGGGTTAAACAGAAGTAAAGGCCCAGGAGGAATGGGTTTGAAACTTGTGAGTCATTTGATAATAATTATATATAAATAAATAAATAAATAAATTAGTGCAAGACTGTTTGGAGAATAGGTAGTTTAAGAAAGATTGATAGGGGGCTGAGCCAAGATGGTGAACTGCAGACAGCGTCCTCTATGAGCTCCTGAGACCTTCCCTCAGACCCAGACAAATTGAGCCTCTGAATTGGTTCTGGAGTGAGAGCTCCACCAAACACTTGGACTACAACGCACTTCTATCAAATATCTACTTTGAAAGAACTTCTGAGGTCAGTTTTAAACGGGGAGGGGATCGAGCAGCTCCCAGTGCTCAGACGCCAGGGCACAGCCGGGGTGCAAGTCTGGGGCTGGGAAGGACCAGAAGATTTTAGGCTGCCAAGAAGTCTCTGGGAGACTCTTGGGCCACTTTGCTCTGCTTGCGGGCAGGTGCTTTGGCAGGTCTACCTTTGATAAAGGGTGGATTGAGAGCAGCTGAAAGTATGGTCCTATTGAAGATCTAGCCAGATCAGCCCCAAACCGGAAGTCAACTAGGCAAATTGCCCCAGGGCAAACTGAAATCACTGCTGCTGCTGCTGCTGCTGCTGCTGCTGCTGCTGCTGCTGCAGAATTCCCTGCTGGTGACTCATACCTCAGCTAAACATCATGAGCAAGAAGAAGAGAGCTCTCACCATAGACAGCTTTTGTGGAGAGAAACTAGAGAAGTCCCCAGATGCTGAGATTCTGAAAACAATCCCAGATAAAGCCACAAAGGTGGACTGGAAAATAAAAATAGTGAATTAGAAAAAGATAACAATTCACTGAAAAACAAAATTAGTGAATTGGAAAAAGCCAACAATTCACTGAAAAATAAAATTGGCAAAATGGAAAAAGAATGCAATGAACCAAAAAATTCAATTGGCCAGTTACAAAAGGAGCTAAAAAAGATAACTGAAGGAAATAATACTTTAAAAATTAAAATTGAATAAATAGAAGTAAATGACTCAATAAGACTTCAAGAATCAGTCAAATAAAAACAAAAAAATGAAAAATTAGAAGAAAATATGAAATATCTCCTAGGAAAAACAACTGACTTGGAAAACAGATCCAGGAGAGACAATTTAAGGATGATCGGACTCCCTGAAAGCCACGATGAAAAAAAGAACCTGGATGCTATCTTCCAGGAAATCATGAAAGAGAATTGCCCTGATGTTTTAGAATCAGAAGGCAAAATTGGCATTGAAAGAATTCACCGATCACCTCCTAAAAGATACTCCAAAATTAAAAGGAATATCATGGCCAAATTTCAGGCCTATCGCACCAAGGAAAAGATATTGCAAGCAACTAGAAAGAAACAGTTCGAATACCGAGGAACTGTCATTAGAATTACACAGGATCTGTCAGCTTCCACTTTAAAGGATCGAAGGGCCTGGAATCAAATATTCTGAAAGGCAAAAGAACTTGGATTACAGCCAAGAATAAGCTATCCAGCTAGAATGAGCATCATCTTCCAGGGAAGAAGATGGTCATTCAATGATACAGGAGAACTTCACCTATTTCTAATGAAAAGACCAGATCTGAGCAAAAAATTTGACCTCCAAACACAGAACTCTAGAGAAGCATAAAAAGGTGAAAAGGAAAGAACTCTCAAGAACTATATCTCTACTAGGGGTATCCTTAAAGAATGGGGGTATAATTTGATTTTACTTTGATAATAATCGAAAAGAAATTAGAGGTGGAAGGTATATCATAGTGTAAAAAAAAAGGAGGGGGGAGGGGAAAGGAAGTAACATAAAGTAAAAAAAGGGAGGTAAAATAAAGCAAAGTCTCATGAAGAGATATAGAAAATCTAATATAATTGAAGGAAAGAAGGGAGGGTGATGAGTATTGTGTAAATCTTACTCTCATTAGATTGGGCTCTAAAAGAGCATATCAGACACATTTGATTTCAGGGAAAAACTTGGCCCTCTGTATAGGGAAGTAGGAGGGAAAGGAGAAAAAGAAAGGGATAAATTAATAGAAGGACTAGGGGAAAGGTGTATAAAAGAAGGAGGATTCTAAATGGGGGAGGACTGTTAGAGGGAGATGGTCATCAAAAACAAAATACTGGGGAGGGGAGAAGGGAGTAAGGGGAAAGGGAAGAGAAAATATAACTTTGGGTAAATAAGATGGCAGAAAATACAGAAATAGTCATTTTAACTGTGAATGTGAATGGGATGAACTTTCCCATAAAATGGAAATGGATAGCAGACTGGATTAAAAGCCAGAATCCTACAATATGTTCTTTACATGAAACACATTTAAAACATAGAGATACATACAGAGTGAGGGTAAAGGGCTGGAGCAGAATCTTTTATGCTTCAAGTGAACAAAAAAAAGTAGGGGTAGCAATCCTTATCTCAGATGAAGTAAAAGCAAAAATAGATCTAATTAAAAGAGATAAGGAAGGAAACTATATTTTACTAAAGGGTACCATAGACAATGAAGCAGTATCAATAGTAAACATATATGTACTAAGTAGTATAGCATCCAAATTCCTAGAGGAGAAACTAACAGAGATGCAAGGAGAAATAGACAGTAATACTATAATAGTGGGGGATCTCAACTTTGTTCTCTCAGAATTAGATAAATCAAACCACAAAATAAATAAGAAAGAAGTTAGGGGGATAAACAAAATGTTAGAAAAGTTAGGTATGACAGATCTCTGGAGGAAATTGAATGGTGATAGAAGGGAGTACACTTTCTCTCAGGGGTTCATGGAACTTATACGAAAATTGATCATGTGTTAGGGCATAAAAACCTCAAAATCAAATGCAGAAAAGCAGAAATAGTAAATGTATCCTTTTCAGATCATGATGCAATAAAGCTCACATGTAATATAAGGCCAGGAGAAAATAGACCACAAGTTAATTGGAAATTAAATAATCTAATCCTGAAGAATGAATGAGTGAAAGAGCAAATTATAGACACAATCGATAATTTCATCCAGGAAAATGACAATAAGGACACAACATACAAAAATTTGTGGGATATGGCCAAAGTGGTTATAAGGGGTAACTTTATATCTCTAGATGCTTATTTGCATAAAATAGAGAAAAAGAAGATCAATGAATTAGGGTAATAATTTAAAAAAAAAAAAACTAGAAAAAGAACAAATTAAAAACCCTCAATTAAATACCAAATTGGAAATCCTGAAAATAAAAGGGGAGTTTAATAAAATTGAAAATAAGAAAACTATTGATTTAATAAATAAAACTAAGAGTTGGTTTTATGAAAAAAATAACAAAATAGATAAGCCATTAGTTAATTTGATCAAAAAAAAGGAAAGAGGAAAGTCAAATTGTTAGTGTCAAAATGAGAAGGGAGAACTTTCCTCCAATGAAGAGCAAATTAGAGTAGTAATTAGGAGTTACTTTGCCCAACTTTATGCCAATAAATTCGATAATCTAAATGAAATGGAGGAATACCTACAAAAATATAGATTGCTCAGGTTAACAGAAGAAGAAATAAAATATTTAAATAGCCCCATTTTAGAAAAAGAAATAGAACAAGCTATTAACCAACTCCCTAAGAAAAAAATCTCCAGGGCCAGATGGTTTTACATGTGAATTCTACCAAACATTCAAAGAACAATTAATTCCAATACTATATAAACTATTTGAAAAAATAGGGACAGAAGGTATAATATCAAATTCCTTCTATGATACAGATATGGTCCTGATAGCTAAACCAGGTAGGGTGAAAACAGAGAAAGAAAACTATAGACCCATTTCCCTAATGAATATTGATGTAAAAATTTTAAATAAGATTTTAGCAACGAGATTACAGAAAGTTATCTCCAGGATAATACATCTTGACCAAGTAGGATTTATACCAGGAATGCAGGGCTGGTTCAATATCAGGAAAACTATCAGCATAATTAATTATATTAATAACCAATCTAATAAAAATCATATGATTATCTCAATAGATGCAGAAAAAGCATTTGATAAAATCCAACACCCTTTCCTATTAAAAACACTAGAGAGTATAGGAATAAATGGGCTTTTCCTTAAAATGATCAGTAGCATTTATTTAAAACCATCGGCAAGCATCATATGTAATGGAGACAAACTAAAACCATTCCTAATAAGATCAGGAGTGAAACAAGGCTGCCCACTGTCACCATTACTATTTAATATTGTATTAGAAATGTTAGCTTTAGCAATAAGAGAAGAAAAAGAGAAAAGGAATTAGAGTAGGTAATGAAGAGACCAAATTATCACTCTTTGCAGATGACATGATGGTATACTTAGAGAACCCTACAGACTCAACTAAAAACCTACTAGAAACAATTCACAACTTTAGTAAAGTTGCAGGATTCAAAATAAATCCACATAAATCATCAGCATTTTTATATATTACCAACAAAGTTCAGCAGCAAGAGATAGAAAAAGAAATTCCATTCAGAATAACAGATGATAGCATAAAATATTTGGGAATCTATCTGCCAAGAAAATATCAGAAACTATATGAAGTAAACTACAAAACACTTTCCACACAAATAAAATCAGGCCTAGTCAATTGGAAAAAAATTAATTGCTCATGAGTACGCCGAGCAAATATAATAAAAATGACGATACTACCCAAACTAATTTATTTATTTAGCGCCATACCAATCAACCTCCCAAGAAATTATTTTACAGATCTAGAAAAAATAGTAGCAAAGTTCATTTGGAAGAACAAAAGGTCAAGGATTTCAAGGAAATTAATGAAAAAAAAAAAGACAGAGGTGTACCAGATCTAAAACTATATTCTAAAGCAGTGGTCATCAAAACCATTTGGTACTGGCTAAGAAATAGAGCAGTCGATCAGTGGCATAGAATAGGATATCAGGATAAGCTAGGTAATAACGTTAGCAATTTAGTGTTTGATAAACCCAAAGACCCCAGCTTTTGGGATAAGTACTCACTATTCAGCAAAAACTGCTGGGAAAATTGGAAACTAGTGTGGAAGAAATTAAGGCTGGACCCACACCTAACACCGCATACCAAGATAAGATCTAAATGGCTTTATGATCTAGATATAAAGAGTGATATTATAATCAAATTAGAGGAACATATGATAGTTTACCTCTCAGACCTGTGGAGATGGAATAAATTTATGTCCAAAGAAGATCTGGAACTCTTAATTGAACACCAGATAGATAATTTTGAATATATGAAGTTAAAAAGTTTCTGTACAAACAAAACTAATGCAGACAAGATTAGGAGGGAAACATCAAATTGGGAAATCATCTTTACATTTAAGGGTTCTGATAAAGGTCTCATCTCTAAGATATATAGAGAATTGTCTCACATTTATAAGAATTCAAGTCATTCTCCAATTTATAAATGGTCAAAGGATATGAACAGACAATTTTCAGTAGAGGAAATTAAAACTATTTATAATCATATGAAAAGGTGCTCCAAATCACTATTGATCAGAGAAATGCAAATTAAGACAACTCTGAGATACCACTACACACCTGTCAGATTGGCTAAAATGACAGGAAAAGTTAATGATGAATGTTGGAGGGGATGTGGGAAGACTGGGACACTGATGCATTGTTGGTGGAACTGTGAATGGATCCAGGCATTCTGGAGAGCAATTTGGAGCTATGCTCAAAAAGTTATCAAACAATGCCTACCCTTTGACCCAGCTGTGTTTCTATTGGGCTTATATCCCAAAGAAATCATAAAAGAAGGAAAGGCCCCCACATGTGCAAGATTGTTTGTGGCAGCTCTTTTTGTAGTGGCTAGAAACTGGAAACTGAATGGATGCCCATCAATTGGAGAGTAGATGAATAAATTATGGTATATGAATGTTATGGAATATTATTGCTCTGTAAGAAATGACCAGCAGGACCATTTCAGAGAGGCCTGGATAGACTTGCATGAACTGATGCTGAGTGAAACGATCAGAACCAGGAGATCATTATACATGGCAACAACAGTACTATATGAGGATCAGTTCTAAGGGACATGACTCTCTTCAACAATGAAATGCTTCAAACCAGTTCCAACTGTTCAGTGAAGAAAGCCATATACACCCAGAGAGAAGGATGTGAAATGTGGACCACAACATAACATTTTCATGTTCTCTATTGAGGTTTGCTTGCATTGTATTTCCTTTATCAGATTATTCTTTCTTATAGATACGATTTCTCCTGAACAAAAAAAAAATGATGTGTGGCAATAACTATGCATATATTCGATTTCTTAAGTATTCTAACATAATTATCATGTAGTGGATACCCTGCTATCTAGGGGAGGGGCGGGGAGTACGGGGGGAAATTTTGTAACAGCAAGCTTTGTAAGGGTTAATGTTTAGGAATTACCCATACATATGTTTTGCAAATAAAAAGTATTAATAAAAAAATAAAAAATAAATAAAAAATAAAAAGTAAAAAAAATAAATGTTGGGTAAAAAAAAAGAAAGATTGATACATTTTTTTTTCATTCTGATAACACTAAGGACTTTAAGTCTAATTGTGATCTTAATATTATTTAATAATATATAGTTTTTAAAAATCAACATCTGGTGCTTCATTGTGCTTCCAAAATGTGAAAGATTGAATCAAATGACCATTTGATTTTGAGTTGGGAATTTTTAAGGAGTGATCATGCAATATTCCATTTGACTCAAGAAAACAAAACAAAAAAACAAAAACAAAAACACAGTAATTGGTTTAAATAGTAGGGAGAGATTTTGAACTAAAATAAAGTCATATCACAATTAAAGCTCTCCCATATGAAATGGGCTACCCAAGAAATCTCCTTTCTCTATAGCTCTTCTTTATGGCTCTTTGGACAGAATGTTGATTTGGAAAAAAGAAATCTTAGTCAGATATGGGTTGAACTAGATTGAAATTCCTTCTAGTCCTACATTACCATGATTCTTTATCAGTTTAAACGTCTTTTTCTCTCTGCTCCTTTGAATTTGTATGCAGTCTTGGGAGTTAAATACTGGGGAAGGGGTTGAATTCATTGCAATTTTAAGCAGGTCAGTGAATTTAAAATTCTCCTCCTCAAAATTCTCTTTCCCTGTTCTGAAATTTAAGAATCTTCATGTACTTCTGAAACAAGAATACTCCAATGCCCATCAACTAGAGTGATTTTTATGTGGTTAATATTCTGAAATCTCCCAAATATGGATGATGATTGAATAAACACTCTTTTGGAGATATTGAAAAGAAAATCCACCTTTCAGATAAGAATTGGAGTAAATGACCAGGTGATCTCAAAAGGATCTAGAAACTTCAAAAGGATTCTATGGCATACACATACACCCGCAAACACAGTAAAATGATAACATATTTGTAATGATATATTATATTTAGAAATTCCTTTAACATTTTCAAAATATTCAGTAAAATTATTTTCTCATTTGATTTGTAAACACACGTTTTGTGATGTTTAAGAGTTTAAGCAACTGACCATTAACATAGTACCAAAAGTTTTTTGTTTGTTTGTTTTTGTTTTGTTTTGTTTTTAGGGAAAATCCAATTTTTATATAATACCATAGGTAAGTATTGGATAAATGATTAAATTCTGTGATTTACAAAGAGGGAACAGTTAGAAAATATAATCTATATTATTTGGTCTTCATCTTTGTCCTTTATTTGTTTTATTCAGTACACTTTGTTTTTACAACATCATGTTTTTTCCTGGTTTTTTATTTTTAAAGTTTTTTTTCAATTTCTAGATAAAAGAGCCAATGGTTTTAGTGAATGTAGTAGAGATCTATGACAACTACTTATGAGTTTGAGAAAATGATAAAGATAATTAAGAAACTTAAATAAAAATCTGCATACATCACAGAAGTTCATCCTTATACCCTGGACTGTCTTTGTAGGAAATATCAGGAAAGAACAATTTCCTATTCTATTCAGTTTCTTCAATGCTTTCATGGGATATATTGCCATTGCTTAGCATGTATTAATCAAGTGTTCATTATGTGCCTGTGTGATTGTAATCTTAGAAATGTACGTCAAAAAATGAACAAACAATGGAGAACTATGATAAATTTATAGCCTAATGGGACAAAGCCCTACCTGTTTCCAATAATATCTTCAGTGAGGATGTTTATGATGCATGTGTAGAAGAGTGTCCCAAACATTTTATAGAAGCAGAAAAGTAGGCATTGATATTAGAAATTGTTACTACTCGTTTAGTCAGTTAATAAACATTTATCAAGTACCTATCTTTTGCCAGGTATTGTGGCAAGCATTTATTAATAATATCTTGTTTTGCTCCAAATCATTATTGAACAGATAAATGCAAATTAAGACAACTCTGAGGTACTACTACACACCTGTCAGATTGGCTAAAATGACAGGAAATGATAATGACGAATGTTAGAGGGGATGTGGGAAAACTGGGACACTGATACATTGTTGGTGGAACGGTGAACAGATCCAACCATTCTGCAGAGTATTTTGGAACTACGTTCAAAAAGTTATCAAACTGTGCATATCGTTTCACCCAGCAGTGTTTCTATTGGGCTTATATCCCAAAGAGATCTTAAAGGAAGGAAAGGGACCCACATGTGCAAGAATGTATGTGGCAGCCCATTTTGTAATGGCTAGAAACTGGAAACTGAATGGATGCTCATCAATTGGAGAATGGCTGAATAAATTATGGTATATGAATGTTATGGAATATTATTGCTCTATAAGAAACGACCAGCAGGATGATTTCAGAGAGGCCTGGAGAGACTTGCATGAACTGATGCTGAGTGAAATCAGCAGAACCAGGAGAACATTATACACGTTAACAACAATACTACATGATGATCAATTCTCATGGACATGACTCTCTTCAAAAATGAAATGTTCCAAACCAGTTCCAATTGTTCGGTGAAGAAAGCCATATACACCCAGAGATAGGGATATGAAATATGGACCACAACATAACATTTTCATGCTCTCTATTGATGTTTGCTTGTATTGTGTTTCTTTTCTCAGATTTTTTTTTTCTTGTAGATACAATTTCTCTTGCACAGCAAGATGTGTGGAAATACATATACATATATTCTATTTGTCAAGTATTTTAACATAATTAACATGTAGTGGACTTCCTGCCATCTAGGGGAGAGGTGGGGACTGGGGGGGGAATCTGTAATGGAAAGCTTTGTAAGGGTCAGTGTTGAAGAATTACCCATACATATGTTTTTCAAATAAAAAGCTTTAATAAAAAACAAAAAAAATATTTTGTTTAATATATCCAAGAATACCTTAGAGTTCAGGTAAAAAGAAGCAAGTAGCAATCAAGTGAAGAATGACAAAAAGCATAAATATTTGTGCCAGATTTGAACTTATGTCTTTTTATCTCTAGACCTGAATCTTTAACACACTTTGTCTTCTATTATATTCTACTCATTGGATACTATTATCAAAGATACATTTTTTTCTTTAGTTTTATGGATTGTAATGATTAAAAATACATTACCAAATAGACAATCCAGTAATGATGTGCCTCTATATTCTTAACTAGACAGTTTTCAGTAATCTATTGTCAGAATGATAGTAACTTTCCAGCAAGCAAGTACCTACTAGTATTTGTGAACTACTTGAAAAGTATTTGTTTATCAAGTATCATTTTGATGGAATAATGGCTCATCAAAGAAGGGCTAATTGAGAGATTTTTGAAGTTGCCTTGTATTATCTATGCAAAGATTTTGTGTCTCTCAGTATAGAGTAAGTATCTTTAGATCTAAGATAATTTTGTTTGAAAGTTTAGTACCTAACACATAGCCATAAAAAATTTATTTTAATGTTTTTATGAAAAGTCTTTAGCAACCAGTACACCTCACTAGCAACTCTAAAGATTTAATTTTGTCAAGTAAGTTTATATATCAACTGAATTAACTAACCCAATCGACCTTTTACTTTCAAGGTGGAAATATTTTTTTGAAAGTGCTGTATTCGATTTTCTTCAAAATGCACATCACAAGTGATCAGCCGGGAAAATTATAGCATGAATCCTGCAATATGACATAAACAATAAAAACAACTCAACATCATGTTAAATATGGCACTTAGGCAGCAGGAAAGAAATACTAATGGGTTAATGCAAACTATAAACTTTTCTTGATTATTTGCTTTTTGCCAAATAAAGACTTTTTTTGTGGCTGCTTATCTTTTCTACCTCTGGCATTCAATTATTATTCTAGAGTAAACAAATGTGTTAAAATCTAACTACTTTTCAATCAGACAGCTTCATCTGACTTAAAATATTGGTGCTTCCTCTTCTTTTTAAATTTCTTTCTTTTTTTTTGGTTTCTCTTCTTGGGTTTCAATTTTTTAACCATATTCTACGGAGCTGAATCTGCTGGTATATTCATGTTAGGTAGAATTTTCTAAGTGCTTAATCCCATTTCTTATGCCATTTGATATCTTAAGATGATTTTTGAAGTAACTTATATGCGGATTGCCTTTAATAAAGAATGAGTTTCTTTTTTTATTAAAGCTTTTTATTTGCATAACATATATATATATATGGGTAGTTCCTCAGCATTGATCTATACAAAGCTTTCTGTTACAAATTTTACCCCCAGTCCTCACCCCTCCCCTAGATGGCAGGAAGTCCATTACATGTTAATAATGATAAAATACTTGACAAGTTGTTGTGCAAGAAAAATCCTATCTACAAGAAAAAAAAATCAGAGAAAGGAAACACACTGCAAGCAAACATAAATAAAGAACATGAAAATGTTATGTTGTAGTTCACATTTCATATCCCTCTCTATTGATGTATATAGCTTTCTTTGCTGAACAATTGGAACTGATTTGAAACAATTCTTTGTTGCAGAGAGCCATATCGATCAGAGGTGATCATCATATAATATTGTTGTTGCCATGTACAATGATCTCCTGGTTCTGCTCGTTTCACTCAGCATCAGTTCATGCAAGTCTCTCCAGGCCTCTCTGAAATCATCTTGCTGGTCGTTTCTTACAGAGCACTAATATTCCATAACATTCATATACCATAATTTATTCAGCCACTCTCCAATTGATGGACATCCACTCAGTTTCCAGTTTCTAGCCACTACAAAAAGGGCTGCCACAAAGAATGAGTTTCTTAGCTAGTTTTTCTGCACCCATATCATAATCTTGATTTCTTTTTTCAAGGGGAATTCACAATCTTTTAGCTTGAGCATGAACTAAACATTTCTCTGGTTTGTCTTTTAGCTTAGGATCCTGTTTCTTGATAGGCTCAAGAAGAGGATTTTCATAAAAGGACTTAAGCATCTCCTAGTGTAGCTACTGTGTCTCCTGGTTTGCCACAATTTTGTTCCTAGAACCCTGTTACTCCAGCTTGGTCAGTTTCCTCATCCAATCCTCTAATTTGCCTCTTCTTCCTCTCTCCTGTTCTCCATATGTACACTGTTATTAGTGATCCATCACCTTCAAATGATTCATATATATAGTTGGTGATAGTTTCAAGGGAAAGTCACTCAGACTAAGAAGACTGGGAAAAGTTTCTTGCAGAAAGCAGGATTTTCACCGACCTGATGGAAGCCATGGAATTACTAGGCAAGGGAGAAAAATAATAAACTGATAAATGTAGTCAAGTGATGGAAAGCCAATGTCAGTGGATTGGAGTATAAGGAGATAATAAGGGAGAAGAATGGAAAAGTTAAAAAAAATAAGAAAAGCCAAACCAGATTTTATATTTGTTTCTATTAGCAATAGAAGACATTAGTGTTTGTTGATCAAGGCAGAAGAAGCAAAAAATCACATGATCAGACCTCTGCTTTAGAAAGATCAGTTTGACAGCAGAAAGGAAGCCGGTTTGGATTGAAGATCCATTTACATCAAGGGGACTAATCATTTGATTACTGTAGTCACCAAGGAATTAAGGGAAAACCTGCATCAGAATAGTGGCAGTATCATATGAGAAAAGGTGGCATAAAGGAGAGATGGTTTTAACATAAAAATAGCATGAAATGACAACTAGTTGAATATAGGAGTTTAGAGGATGATGCATGGGAACTGAGAAGCTGAAAGGATGGTAGTATCCTCAACAGCAATATGGGAGTTAGAAAGAGCAAAATAATTTGAAAAAATATATAATTACATCACTTTTGGATCTTTTGAATTTTAAATTTAATTAAAAATTTTTAATTTAAGATGTCTAATAGGCAATTGGAAATACAAGATTTGAGATGTCAGTTAGATGTTCTAATGTTAATTGCATTGGTTTTGTTTATGCAAAACCTTTTTAAATTTAATATAATCAAAACTGTCACTTTTACATCTCATAAGCTCTTTGTCCAAAGATCTGATAGATAAACTATTCCTTGCTCTCCTAGTTTATTCATATTATAACCCTTCATGGCTAAATCATGTACACCTTTTGAACTAATTTTGGTAGATGGTATAAAATGATCTATATCTAGTTTCTGCCATGCTTTTTCCATTTCTCATAGCAGTTTTTGTGAAATAGCCATTTTTTGTCCCAGAAGTTGTGGTCCTTGTGATTATCAACCACTAGATAACAATGGTCCTTTACTACAGTGTATTGTGTAGCTAATACATGCTGCTCATATAACACTCTATGTTTAGCCAGTATTATATGATTTTCATGATTATTACTTTATAGTATAGTTGGAGATCTATTATGACTAGGCCACTCACCTTTGCATTTTCTTCATTGATTTACTATCCTTTCTAGTGTTTTAAATAAGAATTAATGTATTTTCTCAAAAGTTTTCCTACTGTTTAGTCATAAGATTTATTTTGGATTTGTTATTCATATGATCAATTATTTTGATTGTTTTCCTAATATTACATCAGCCCTACATTGCTGATATAAATCCCACTTGGTCATAGTGTATAGATCCTGCTGATTTAATTCTGTAATCTCCTTGCTGGCATTTTATTTAAAATTTCTGCATCAATATCCATTATGAAATTAGTTTATTGTTTTCTTTCTCTGTTTTTACTCTTCTTGGTTGAAGAAGCACCATGTTTGGGTCATGAAAGGATTTTGATATGATTGCTTCACTTATTTTCCCAAAAAGTTTATATAGTATTGGGATTAATTGTTCTTTAAAGGTTTGGTAGAATCCTCTGACCGTGGTGCTTTATTAAAAATGAAGTTCAATAATGGCTTGTTCAATTTCTTTGTCTAAAATTGGATTATTTAAGTATTCTATCTTTTCCTCAATTAACCTGGACAATTTTTTGGGTAAATATATATTTTTAGATTGTCAGATGTATTGGCATACAATTGGAGAAAATATTTTCAAATAATTGCATTATTTTATTTTTAATTGCTGATGACTTCATCCTTTCCCTTTTTAAAACTGGTGATTTGATTTTCTTTCCTCCTTTAAACAAAGAACAAGTAGCTTCTTAATTTTATGGTGTATTCTATTTATATACATATATATGTATGAATCCAGATCATATGCATGTATGTATACCAGACCATACCTTTATTTATTAAATCAATTGTTTTCTTATTTTCAGTGATGTTCATCTCTTCTTTGATTTTTAGGACTTCCAACTTTGTGTGTAATTGGGGATATTTAAATTGTTTATTTTCTTGTGTTTTTTTTAACCATGTCCCTAATTTATAGATCTATTCTTTCTCTATTTCATTGACATTAGTATTTGGGATTATGAAATTTCCCCTAAGTACTGCTTTGACTTTATCCCATAAATTTTGGTATGTTGTCTCATTGTTGTTTTCTTTAATGAAATTATTGATTGTTTCTATGTTTAGTTATTTGTCCAGTTCATTCCTTATAATTAGATGATTGAGTATCCAATTAATTGTTAATTTATCTTTTGGTGGCTCTTTATTGAATGCAATTTTTATTTCATTATGTTCTAAATATAATGCATTTAATATTTCTGCTTTTCTACATTGAGTTGTGAGGTTTTTATATCATAATACATGGTAATTCCTTATGAGGTAGCCTATCCCAAAAGGGTACAGGGAAAAGGTATGTTCCTTTCTATTTCAATTCAATTGTCTCCAGAGGTCTGTTTAACTAATTTTTCCAAAATTCTATCCACCTTTTTAACATTCTTATTTATTTTTGGTAAGATTTATCTGATTCTAAGAGGAAGGAAGTGAAGTATCTTACTAATACACGTTTTTATTATATTGTTTTTACTAAAATGTGTTTAGCTCCTTTAAAAAATTAGATGCTGGATCATTTGTTATATACATATTTGGACTTGATATTACTTAATTATCTATGATACATTTTAGCAAGGTTTAGTTTATTTTTCATACCTTTAAATTAGGTCTATTTTTGCTTTCTCTTACATCATGAGCACTACTGTTGCTTTTTTGCATTCTTCTAGGTGTTCTTTTCAGTACTGAGTCCAATTACTTCTTTTTTTTTCATTTTAAAGCATTGAATGAAAAAATCCTGAATAAGATTATAGCTAGGAGATTACAATAATATATTACAAAGTTTGTACATTGTGACCAAGTGGGATTTCTAGGATGGTTTAACATAAGGAAAACTTTTAATATGATTGATTATATCAACAAAAGTAACAAAAATTCTATGATCATATCAATAGATGCAGAAAAAAGCTTTTGACAAAATTCAAAACTCATTCTTATCAAAAACACTTGAAAACATGTAAAGACATTTGCCCTTCATGGCTCTTTTCAAAAATGAGATTATTCAGGCCAGTTCCAATGGTCTTGTGATGAAGAGAGCCATCTGCAGCCAGAGAGAGGACTGGGAACTGACTGTGAACCACGACATAGTATTTTCACCTTTTTGTTATTATTTATTTGCATTTGGTTTTCTTTCTCATTTTTTTTTCCTTTTTGACATTTTTTTTGGTGTAGCATGATAATTGTGGAAATTTTTTAGAAGAAATGTACATGTTTAACATATATTTGATTACTTTTCATCTAGAGCAGGGGCAGGGGGAAGAGAGGGAAAAATTTGGAACATAAAGTTTTACAAGAGTGAATGTTGAAAATTATCTTGCATGTGTTTTGAAAATAAAAAGCTTTGATAAGAAATAGATTTGTCCTTATAATGATAAGCATCTACCAAAAACTATTAGCAAGCATTTGTAATGGGGATAAGGTAGAAACCTTCCCTATGAGATCAGTAGTGACAAAAATGTCCATCATCATCCATTCTATTCAATGCTACATTAAAAATGCTAGCAATAGCAATAAGAAAAGAAAAATATATTTGAATAGTCAATGAGATAATAAAAGTCTTTATGCAGACAGTGTGGTGATGCACTTGGAAAATCCCAAAGACACAACTAAAAAGTTAGTTGAAAAAATTTTAGCAAAGTAGTAGGTTATAAAGTAAATCCACATAAATTATCAGCATTCCTATATGTCACCAAGAAAACTATACAAGAGATATAGTAAGAGATACTTCATTTAAAATAACTCTAGACAGTAAAAACACTGTGGGAGACATCTGAGAAAACAAACCCAAGAACTATATAAATAATTTTTTTTAAAACTTTTTATATATTTATATACAAATATATAATATATGTATATATTTATATAATTAAAATCAGATTTAAATAATTGGAAAAATATTAGTTTTTATGGGTAGACAAGGCCAATATAAAAAAATGTCAATTTTACATGTATATGTGTGTGTGCATACCTTTATATATGCATATATATGTCTATTCAATGCCACTGTTAAATTACCACAAAATTATTTTGAGTTAGACAATACAACAATTCATTTAGAAGAACAAAAGATCAAAAATATGAAAGGAAATAATGAAAAATATATAAATGGGGCAGCTAGGTGGCGCAGTGGATAGAGCACCAGCCCTGAAGTCAGGAGGACCTGAGTTCAAATCTGGTTTCAGACACTTAACATTCCCTAGCTGTGTGACCCTGGGCAAGTCACTTAACCTCAATTGCCTCAGCAAAAAGCAAAATATATATATATATATATATATATATATATATATATATATATATAAATGAAAGCTTAGCTGTACCATATCTTAAACTGAATTGCAAAGCTCTAATTATCAAAACTATGTGGGATTGGCTAAGAAATAGAAATATAGATCAGTGGAGCAGAGAAGATATACAGTCTATATCAGCAACTGATTATAACCTTCGTGTTTGGTAAGTATAAGTGCTTACATTTGGGAGATTAGAATTCATTATTTGGTTTAAAAAATTGTTGGGAAAGCTGGAAAGCAGTCTGGCAGAAATTGAGCATGTACTAATATCTTACACCATTTAAAAGGAAAGACAAGTTGTACACAATAGATTTGCAGTTTCATGCAGAATCCTCTTTTTTTCTGTCCTTTTTTGTTATGGAAATGCAGGGTTTATTTCTTATATTTAAGATTTAAAAAATTAAAGTTTAAAAAAAGAAGCATTGCATGGAGCTGTTTTTAACCATGTTGTCCCCTTTTCTTTTTTTTTTTTTTAACTTCTCTGTCAATAGTAACTTTCGTCCTCATTTCCCAGCTTATTGTGTGACTTTGTTGGGGGAGCAGGGTCTCATTGCTGACTCATAGTAGGGTTCAGGGTCTTAAGTATATGTTATTTAAGTATGGTCTACAGCTGGCTTGCCTGGACATTGGCTACAATAGAGTTTTTCTTTCTTTTTTCACTCAAAATAAACAATGTACTTAACTCTAACATCAAAAACAAAATCAGATTAAATCTCAGCTATAACCTTCATAATGCAACACATATTAACAAATTATTGAGTAAATAATTTCTCATAAAAATTAAATCAGGAAGAGGTTGGGATTTACATGGTATTTTATACAATATATACTAATGTTCAACTCAATTCTTCAGGAATTTATGATTTCACTTGTGAGGAATTTCTTTCAAAGAACATCAATTGCAAGTATTTATATAGTATTTTAAGGTTCTAAAAGTACATTTATAAGTCATTGCATATGATCAAATAAGCTTTTATGGTGCTATTATGTTTCTTTCTTTTTAATATAATTTTATTTTCCCCAATTACATGCCAATACAATTTTAGCTTTCATTTTTTACAAGTTTTTGAGTTCTGAATTATTTTCCCTCCTTCTTTCCCCCTTTTCCTAAAATGGTAGGCAATTTGATGTATGTTACATATGTGTTATTATATAAAACATATTTTCATATTAGTCACAGTTATGAATGAATAAATATCAAAATGGAAAACATGAAAAAGAATAAAGTAAGTTAAAAAGTATGTTATGATATGATTTCAGATTCTATCAGTCTTCTTTTTTTGTTTGTTTGTTTTCCATTTTTTTGTAATCTCTTTCATATAAAGACCTAGTAGTGGTATTTCTGGGTCACAGAACATGCTCATTTTGGTTGTCATTTGGATATAGCTCCAAGTTGCTCTCCAGAATGGTTAGTTCAGTTCACAACTTTACCAACAGCATATTGGATTTCCAATTTTCTCACATCCTCGCTAACTTTTATCATTTTTTTTTTGTCATTTTAGCCAATCTGATAGGTGTGAGTTGGCACCTCAGTTGTTTTTATTTGTTTTTTCTAACCAAAAGTGATTTCGAGCACTTCTTCATATGCTCATAAATAGCTTTAATTCTTCATCTGAAAGATGCCTATCTATATCCTTTGACCATTTGTCAATTGTGAAATGGCTTGTATTATTTTAAATTTGATTTAGTTCTCTATATATTTGAGAAATGTGATCTTTGTCAGAGGTATTGGCTGTGGAATTGCTTCTCAACTTTCTGCTTTTCTTCTAACCTTCATTGCAATAGTTTGTTTATGTAAAATATTTTTAATTTAATAAAATCAAAATTATGTGTTTTATATTTCATAATGTTATCTCTTTTTTATGAACCTGTAATTCACTTAATTTCCTTAAGAATTGGTTTATTTGGCACATAGATATTTGGAATTGATATTTTTCATTGTTTATGCTACCTGTCAACAAGATGTATTTTCCTTCCTCATCACAGTTAGTTATGTCTATTTTTCCATTTGTTTTGTCTGAAATAAGGATTAGTGTCCTTGCTTCTTTTTTCTACTTCAATGGAAGCATAATAGATTCTGTTCCAGCATCTTACCTTTGCTCTGTCTATGTCTCTCTGCTTTCAGTGTGTTTCTTGTAGACAACATATTGTAGGATTTTGTTTTTGATCCATTCTCCTATGTACTTCTATATAATGAGAGAGTTCAATCCATTCACATTCATAGTTGTGATTACTGAATGGATTTCTCTCCATCCAGTTTGTCCTCCCTTTCCTTTCATCTTTTACCATTTCATCAGTGTTTTACTTCTGCCTACTATCTATCCTATTCTGCCCTCACTAATGTCATTTCTCTGTCTCTATTTAATCTCCTCTCTTCCTTTTTTCCTGTCAGGTAGTATAGGTTAATATATTCAAATAATTGGGTAAATTATTCCCTCTTTGAGCCAATATTGACAACATAAACATTAGAAAATAATGTCACTTTCTCACCCTCCCATTTTAACTTGACTGCAATAGGTTTTTCACTCCTCTTCATATGAAATTTTATCCCATTATATATTTCCCTTCCTTCTGAATCCAGTGTACTACCATTTCTCATTCCTTAATTTTTTTTTATTTCATGCCATCATATTCACCTTAAACCCACACACATTATGTATAGTACTTCAGGTTGTACTACTCGTGGTATACTTTTGAAGAATTATATCATTTTTCCATATAGAGATGTAAACAGCTCAGCTCCATTGAATTCATTGTTTTCTTTTTCCTCTTTCATTTTTTAAGCTTCTTGTGTTTCTGATATATAAATAGAACAAACCATAAAATTAAAAATCTATGTATTCTTTGTTTGAAGGAGGAAAGAAAATCAAATCACCAGTTTTAAAAAGAAAAAGGTTGAAGTCATCAGCAATCAAATATAAAATAATGCAATTATTTGGAAATATTTTCTCCAATTGTATGCCAATACTTCTGACAATCTAAAATGTATGGTATCAGGATATTAAAAAAAATTATCCAGATTGAGGAAAAATAGAATACCTAAATAATCCTATTTTAGAAAAAGAAATTGAACAAGCCATTATTGAACTTCATTTTTAATAAAGCACCACAGTCAGAGGATTCTACCAAACTTTTAAAGAACAATTAATCCCAATGCTATATAAACTTTTTGGGAAAATAGGTGAAGCAATCATATCAAATTCATTTTATGACACAAACACGGTGTTTCTTCAACCAAGAAGAGTGAAAACAGAGAAAGAAAACAACAAACTAATTTCATAATAGATATTGATGCAGAAATTTTACATAAAATGCCAGCAAGGAAATTACAGCATTGTATCAGCAGGATCCATACACTATGACCAAATGGGATTTCTACCAGAAATGTAGGGCTGGTTTAATATTTGGAAAACTATCAAAATAAATTGATCATATTAATAACAAATCCAAAATAAATCTTATGACTATCTTAATGGCTACAAGGGGAAAAAAACTTTTGAGAAAATACATTAATTCTTATAACACTAGAAAGGATAGGAAATCATTAAAAAATGCAATGCAAAGGAGAATAGCCTAATCATAACAGATCTCAAACTGTACAATGTACAGTGGATTTTCATATCACCTTTTCCATCTGGCCACTTCTGCTTTTTAAGCAGATTTTTTTCTTTTTTCCAAATGATGACTTATTTGTTCATTATTCTATTGCACCAATCTCATTTCATTTCCCAATTTTTGTTCTACCTTTCTTATATGATTTTTTAGCTTCTTTTTGAACTTTTCCATGAGTAATTTCTGGGTTTGAAACAACTTCCCATTTTGGAGGTGATTTAACCCAAGAACTTTTTGACATTTTTTATTCTTCTGGGTTTGTATTGATCTCCCCTGATACCATAATTACTTTTTATGGTATGATTCTTTTTGTAGCTTTTTGCTCATTGTTGAAATACAGTTATCATTTTTTAAAATGTGGTTAAAAAATTAATATTGTTTCTAAGGTTTAGTAATTTCCCCTATTTTCCAGAATGGCTAAAATTAATAGTCTAGCTTCTTAAAAGAATTTGTGTGTGTTTATTTACATTTAAAACATTTTAACATCAGGTTAAAAGTTTTTATTATAGCTAATTTTGGTCTGCAAATAACAACAATTTTATTCTAATTTCTGTCCTTTACCTCAAAAACACCACAGCCACAGATGAATGCATATTTTTTTTCAATCTTGTTTCAGATTCTGTTTCACTAATTGTATCAATCAATTTATCTACTCTACCAACCTTTTGAACCTACTAATTATTCCACTTAACCTTTTGGCACTTATCATGTCTTTTCTTGTCACCTAGATTTTCCTTACTATTTTTGATCCTATTTCTTAAGTAGAATATGCATCAATATATTAACCAGGAACTTATTTTTTAATTTTGTCTCAGTTTCTTCCATTTTCTTTCAAACTTCTCTCCCTCATCCAGCCCAATATACTTATCTAGTACAAGCCATTCCAGGTTCCCTAGATGATATTCTTCTACTTTCCATCTGGTCAATTTCTTTTCTTCTATTCCTTCTCTCATAATCATTCCAACCAATGACATCTATATTTTTGGATAAGACTTACTTAACAACATTTAAAGAAGAATTTTCTTCCCCCTCCATGAAGAAAATTGCATATATATATATATATATATGCATTATATATAATGTATATATACACATATGTTTTTGTATGTGTATATAGTTATGAAGAGACAGATAAATATATAGGTATAGACATAGATATAGACATAGACATATATATGTATGTATAAATCAATTTTATTGTTATTTCTTAGTTTCTGACTGCTAATTCTTTCTTCAGTGGATTTAGGCAAACAGAAGTTAGATGATTTGTCCATGGTCACACAGCTAGTGTGTATTTAAACTCAGGTCTTCCTCACTCCAAGCCCAGGACTTTACCCAATGAATAATCTTGCTGCCTCTAAAAATTCAACAGACTTTATTACTGTAAAACTTAGCTCTTATAAAGCATTGGAAAAAGAAATAATTGTCTAAAATGCACTATCTATGGGTTTTATATCTATGCAATACCCTCCCTTCTACTTCCAAAATGTTGCAATCTCATAATTCACTATGAAAACTTTTTTTCAAAATAACTCTGAGAAAAGGCAGTTTTTTCTATCATAAAATTAAAACATTTTCAAAATATTAACATGGATTAGACCTAGATCATGGCAGGTAGAAGAGGAATTGCTTCTCTTCATTGTTAAGAAAATAGTTGCCTCTCCTAGAAAACAGACAGCATATACTCAGGAACAATTCTTCCTATTACCCCAATTATATTAGATATGGCAAAAGACTAGTTATAATCTCAGGGGGTATCTTCTCTTTCTCACCTTTCATGTGTTAATTCTTTAAGATAAAGGTTTATTTTGTTTTGGTTTTGTCCATCAAGGAATACTGTGCTTTCAAACTACTTAAAAGCATTTCTGAAAAGGTTTCTTCAGATCTTAGTGTTCCTGCTTTCTCAATAGAAACAAAGCTGATCCTTGAAATAGTTGCTGCAATGAATGGATGGAGCATTAATAATCAAAGGAAGAAAAAACATGACGATGAATTTTGATTTAGAAACTTTACAGTATTAGGTCCTGTACATATTTGTCTCAAACAACTGCTTTTTTGATAGAGAGAAATTAACACATGTAAACTCCAGTTTAGATCCCTTGCTAGGAGCCCCAGTGCATTAACTTAAACAATAAGATCTTTTTCATAGTATTTTTGTTGCTTTTTTTGAACTACACATAAATGCAATGTCGTGTGGAATGATCCTACATCAAAAAGGCCCAAAAGAACAGAAAGTGGACCCTTGCCTCACTTTTATGCTGAAATAAAAATAGAGCTCCTGTTGGGTTCTCGGAGACAAGAAAGAAATGGCAAGACTTTGTTCACCTGGGTTTGTTCTAATTCCAAAAGACTAAAGGCTTGGTTTTATAGATTCAGGGGTCCTATTTTTCTGGTTCTCCTGAGTGACCACTCTGCAGGGTTGATTGCAGTGTGGCTGTCCCAAAGCTCGTTTACATTGGGAAAGCTCCAATTTATATTTAATTTTTTCTCATATTTTCAGGACCAAAATCATGATTAATTGGCAAATTAATCCAACCATCATAATGACTTGAAGGAAATAACTAGGCCTAGACATAATGCTTACCACAAAATAAGGATTTTTTCAAAAAGTGGCATCACCTATGTTGATTGAGTATCATGCTTATAAAGTAGTAAGCATTTCAAAAACTGCTTGTTATTACTTAATGGAATTTTTTTCTTGTTTGGTTTATTTAAAATGGTTGGTCTTTCACATCTGATATTAGGAAATTTAATATAAGGATATTAGACTATTTATAAGGGAAATGATAAATGCTATTTATTTTGGGAATGATATTTCACAATAGAAACCTGGAAAACTCCAGACACTATGTCAGTGATATGAGGGAAATAATGTGGACATCAGTTTTCCTGACCTTATATCCTAGGTTTCTATTTAGTTCTATTTCCTCTACCATTGGGTAATGTTAAAGACTACTGATATAGAAGGATCTCATCCAGGCACTCCATAAATATAAAGTAAGCATCAATTAGTGCTAGATGCTGTTCTAAGATGTATGGATATGAATTTAAAAAAAAAGAAAAAGAAAAGAAAGTTAGTTCCTGTTCTCAAGGTGTTTACATCCAATTCATGAAGACAAGTAAAAAGGAAAGTGAAAGGAGTTGGAGAAGGAAAAGGAAATTATTTGGTTTGGAGGCTTGATGAAGAAATCTGAAGGAGTGAAAACATGTTAGAAATGAATAGGTCACTGCCCTATATATGCTCCTTAAGTAGATGTTTTGGCAAAATGTCTCTGCTAAATACTTCAAGCAGGAATGTCTCAGGAATAGAAAGCAGTTATGAGGACATCTCGTTAAACTGGTACAATTTACAGAGGAAGAAACAGAATTCCAGAGGGATAAAATAATTCACCAAATGTAATATGACAGGTACAGCAGATATTAGAATGTAAATTTCCTTATTCATTTATCTGTTGGTGCTCCTTTCAGGACTGCCAGTTTTAATTCTAATATCACATGAAGTTATAAAGACTAAGGCCTTATAATCCTAAGAGAAAAATTTGGGGGTTAGGTAAGGTTGAAGGAAAAAGCAGAATTACATAAATTTGTTTATCAAACATTGGTTAGAAAGAGAATTTAATTTAAGCTAACTCCAAAGAAGTCTTCTGATATTTTGTTTTGTTATTTTTTTTCTCAAGGAGAGAGCAGAATTATGTTCTTTAATATAACACCTTTAGAAAATAGATGTCATCAGTTCTAAACATTAGCCCTTTAGAGTCCTGAAGTCAGGAAGACATGGATTTAAATCATGATTCTCACACTCGCTACTTGTGTAACTATAAAAAGGTGCTAAAATTATCTGGTTATGTTTTCTCATCTATAAAGTTGGAAAGAATAAATGTTTGAATGAAGGAATGAAAAAGTATTTACTATGTATTAGGCACTGCAATAAATGTTATTACTTCAAAGACAAAGAAACATTTTCCTTATCTTGAGAAATTTACTTTGTAAAGCATTGTTGTTTCTTTACAAATGAGATGATATAGATCAAAAAACCTACATAATTTAAAGGGTTATATTTTAAAATTGTTATGATAATGCTATATGTTATATGGTTTCTGGGCAGAAGAATGAACCATGTATTCATTTTCTCTCTTTAGGAAGTCACAGCAGAAGTTCTAACTTCTGTTTCATTTTTAAAAAATACTTTACTTATTAACTACAGAGGATGAAGACAACTCTAAATAGTGACTTCCTATTCAATCAGCATGGATCCTTACTAAATCAAGAATAAGTATAAGAAAAGAACCCTATGTAGCTGGGAAATGTTCACTTATCCATGTAAACCCTTTCCAATGTCTTATCATTTGCATTTACCTTAGCTGAAGAGTTCTTATGTCTATGTACATGTGCACATAAGTGTGTGTGTGTATGTGTGTGATGGATACCTCTGACAGATTGGTGAAACAAATGAATTCTTTTACAATACATATTTTTTAAATGTATGAAGTAAAATATTGGAGCAGAAAGTAGCAGTAGAGTGGTCCTGCCAATTCTTTCCCCTACAAAAAAAATTTCTAAAGAGATATAGAAAATGCATTAGACCAAATTCTGTGAAAATCTGAGAAATAAAATGGTTCATTTTTTTTCCAATTTAGTTTGACACAGAGAATCAGGCAGAGAAGACTGTGAATACTAGGAAATTTTTTCTCTGAGTGTTAGAAGATCTAGAAGAGAAAGAGTAGATTCCAGACCCATATCTGGGTATAGCCACAGGAATGAGTGCTATCTGAAAGTTTTGTCACTCACCACCTAGTTCTGGGCAGAGATTCAGAGTCAACTAAGGAGGGAGCTACACATCACAATGATATTTCAGGATAAGAAAAAATGACATGTAGGTCCTAGGCTATGAGAAAGTTCAGAACAAACAGCAGAACAAACTAAAACCTTATGGAACATAACAGCATATTCCCTGAAACCTATGAGAAAAGAATCAGGGAAAAATTGCAAATCCAAAATGATTCTACTATTCTGAATCAGCAGAACTTCCCAACTGGCTAGTAGGGGTTGAATTCAGGTGCTCAGGCCTAAACCTGGATCAGGAACTTGCAAAAATCAAACCAGGGGTAAATCAATTAGACACTACCCTTGACTGGATCATTTTTTAGTAGTCCATCCTGATCTGTCCCTCAAATCCTACAATAACACAACACTAAAACTCCAAGAAAGCAACAACAAGACAAATACAGACCTTCCCTCCCGATGTACCAAAAGTCTCATCCTAACATCAACAAAATTAAGAATCAGAGTGGAAGAATAAGCAAACAAAATTTTAAAGGATCCTACCATAATTTTTTTAGCTCAACTCAGATGCTCAAACAAAAACTCAAAAATGGGAATGATACTAAAACATCTATAAATAAAAGCCCAAAGAAAATCACTACTTGGATACAAACTTACTAGAATATCCTAAAGAGATAAATTAAGTGGATTTTTTTTTGCTTCATTGTTTCTGTGCGTGTGTGTGTGTGTGTGTATGTGTGTGTGTGTGTGGTTGCCTTTTTTAAGGTCTATATTTTATGTTTTATGTCAGTGGAAAAAAAATCCTGTAAGTAGCCAGAAAACTTTAAGTACCAAAGAGCAACAATTAGGATCACATATGACTAAGCAACCATTACTTAGAAGAATGAAAAGCATGGAATATGATTATCTATAAGTGAAAGAATATAGGCTTATAAATAGTAATAACTTGCCCAGCCAAATTGAGGTTAATTCTATAGAAGGAAATTAATTTTTCATGAAATAGAGAATTTACAAGCATTCGTGTGGAAAAGAATAGATATATTAAAAATTAGAAATCCAAACATAATTGGTAAGGAAAATTTAAAAAGCTAAAGATGTATAAATAATCATATGATACATAAAATGGATAAACTGCTGGCATTCAAATATGGGGAGATAATACATATATGCTTTTTTAACACTATCATCATCTGTGGTCATAAAATGAACCTAATTAGATTAGAAGTAATAGTGATTCAGTTAAGGCTTTATTTTAAGAGAAGCATGGAAAGAGAACAGAAATACACTACAAAGGAAAAAAGAAAGCAAATGTAAGGAAAATTATCACATAATCAAAATATAAAAGTATACATCCATACAAAGTGAAGGTAGTAGGAAAGAGTACTTTAAACACTTGAATGTTATTCTTCTCTTAACTAGTCAAAGGAACAATAAATGTACAGTTTGATACAAAGATATATTTCTCTTAATAGGAAAAGAGGGAAAGTAGATAGAAAGGAGAAGCAGAGAACAGAGAAAGCATGTATTAGGAGATGGATTATTCCTAAATAAAACAAACTTTAAAGATATGGAAAAATAATTATAGCACTTTTTGAGGTAATGAATAGGAATCAGAAGGAATGTCTATAAATCAGGGAATAACTGAATAAGCTGTATATAAACATGATGGAATACTATTTTGAGGAATAGAATGATTTAGGAGATGTTTATAGAGAAACTTGGAAAGACATATATAAGACGACAGAGAGTGAAATTAACAGAACTAGAGAAAAATTTAACAATAACAATAATATGGTGAATATAATTAACTAAACTAAAAAACAAGTAACTGATTAGTGTAATGAGCAATCATGATTGCATAAAATTAATGATGAAATATACTGACCAACTCCTGATAAAAAGATAAAAGGCTCAGAGTGCATGAGACGTGTGTGTGTGTGTGTGTGTGTGTGTGTGTGTGTGTGTATGGGTATGTGGATAGATAGGTAGGTAGATAGATATTGATATGATAGATATCAAAAATGCTTGATTATACATATTTATATCAGTTGTTTTAATCTCTTTTGTTCACAATTATGGGGAGATTGAGGTGGGAAGATAAGAAGGATTTCTTCTTGATTTGTTGATTGAAAATATAAAATGAAATTTTTAAAAATACAGAGGATTACAAAGAAAGCTGACTATATGGAATTTTTTTTCCTTGAGAGTTTAGAGACCCTCTGTAATGTATTGACAGATAATTTGGAGGTCTGTGGACACCAAATTCAGAAATCCTTACATAAATTTCCTATTCTAAAAAGTTCCAATGAATGTTAAGTATAACACTGAATCTATGCAATAATTACCCTCATTTTATAGCCTTTCATCGCCAAGCAATATTTTCCTTTTTACTAATTTTTATCCATGAAAGCATCATTTCCTACCTTGACCATTGCAACATTCATCTTTAGGTGAATATTATCATTTTCATTATTGGGTTGTTTGTTTTCAGATTCGTAGATACACTTTTTTTTATTTTCATGAAAGTTATCATAGTCATCCACTTACATATTCTGTAGAAAGATGTATTGTTAAGCCACTGTTATATGTCAAGGAATATTATCAACTCTATTTCCTGAAAATAAGAAAATAAACTTCCAATAACACAAATTTAAGAGGTAAATAAATTAAGCAAACAATAATACTTTCCCCCCCCCTTTCTAATAGGTAAAGAAGGTTCAGATTGTAAAACTTTGAAAACAAATCAAAATGCTTTTAGTGCAAACTTGGAACTAGAAAGAAAATGTTGTCATATATCCAATAAATAAATAAAAATCCAAATAGTTGGCTGTTTTCTTTCATTTTCAAAGAAGACCAAAATGACAATAGTATGACAGAATCAAGATAGAATGTGATGGACTGGCTGATCAAACCAATATGATTTTGGAAGGCTCTACTGATGAGGTTGAGATAGCAATACCTAGTTTGAAATAAACATTTGATAATGTTTATTATAAAATTCATAATGTCCATTCCCTTTGCCAAAAGGAAGGTTTGTTTAGGAGAAGAATTCACAGGAAAAAAAGGAGGTAAAATAGGCCCCAGGAGTGCCAAATATGAAATAGAATTGGGAGAGCATTTAGTTAGAAAGGAAAGGAATTTGGAAGAATCCATTAAAGGAATATGCCATGAGATCTAATCATGCCATTGACTGGCAGGTTAGATTCATAGAGGAGTTTAGCAGACTAATGAGAGTTATCCAGAATAAAGAGAAAGTCACCATTCTGAAGGAGGGAGTGTCTCATCGTGGGTTTAATATTAAAAGGAGCTTAGCAAAAATCTTTATCATAGAACCTTCATAGGGGAAATGTAGCTTTGAGGTTTCCTAGGTGCAAAGGTTCAAAATCAAGAGAGAGGGTCAAAGAATGCACTTGGAAGACTGAGTCCCAGACCTTTCTATAGATATATGCCAGTCAAAGTAAATTGAAAGTTTGTTTTGAGATCAATTTTGTAGGAAACTTCTACAAGTGATCTAAGCTGAAGAAGAGAAGACCAGAGCCACAGGACTGTGTCAGATATATGTAGAGGAAGGGAGAGATCTATTTTTCCTTTGTGTCTTTTATCTGTAAGGTCCATTTTTCAAAGGGGATTGCCCTTTTTATTTTTGTCAAGCCATTTTGTAATCTATTTTTCCATTTTTTTTCTTTTCATATTGTTTCCCTTCATAAATCCCAAGAAATCCTTAATGAAGTATTCTTTTTAATAACCTATTGGCTTTTTTATAAAATAATCAAATTGCCTCCCCCAAAAAATAGTTATGTCAGCCTAGAGAACCTGGAAAAACTACCCTCTTTTTTGCATGCAATTATGGTTGATAAGAATTTACAGCCCTTTTAACTTATGGTAATAAGACAGTCTGGGAAAACTCAGTTCTGTCAAGATTGTCTAAAAGGTTGTTGTGAATGTCGTTAAAGATGCTAACTACATTGGAGACTGGATGGATGAATTAACAATAGACTGACTTCACATTCTTCTATATGAACAGAATTTGGAGACTGACATCACTACAAGTCTGGCACAAATAGTTCACATGAATATTTGGAGTGAACATGTCTGCTATTAAAATTCTCTGCTCTTAGAGCATAATGTCACATTAGATAGTCCTTTGTCAGTATCTTTCATGTTATTGAATCAGTTCCAAAGCTCTTCAGAGACCTTGAGTCTGTCTTTGTATTACTTCTTATCACCACCATGTGGGTGCCAGCCTTTTATGAGTTCTGTGTAAAATTATCTTTTAAGCAAATGTATATATGGCATTCAAACAACATGCCCAACCCATCAGAGTTGTACAGTCTAAAGGAGAGTTTCAATACTTGACTTTCTAGTTTGAGAAAAAAGCATGTCCAGATCTTATCTTGCCAGGTGATCTTTTAAAACAATTCAAATAGAAGTAATTCAGTATCCTGGTATGTCACTAAAACACCTTCCAAGTTTTACAAGCAAATAAAAATGACATCAGCACAATAGTTTTGTAGACCTTCAGTTTGGTCGGCCATCCAATACATGTTCTCTGCCACATTTTCCTTTGGAGTTTACCAAAAATTGAGCTTTGTGACCTTGGATCAGTTATTTAGTCTCTGTGGGTCTCAATTATTTCACTTATAAAATGAAGCTGGATTAGACAACCTCTGAGGTCTCTTTCAGCTCTTTGACTATATGATCCTACTACTAATGTCTTAATTGTAGAATCTACAGGACTTGGTGACTGAATGACTAGATTTAGGGTACAACAAGTAATGAGTGATGAGGCAAGGATGATTTTGAGATCACAAACCTGTGTGACTAGAAGGATTGTTGGACTTTCAAAGTGATGAGTTCCTCAGTATTGGGTGTGATTAGCAGAGAAAAACTGGAGAATTGATAAAAATTAACCCCTGAGACAGGCAGGGACAAGACATTGATAGAAATCATTTTAGCTCTCTTATCCCACCCTCTGGGGAGGTCATCCAGTCAGAAATCCAAGTTATGTCAAACTCTGAGGTCCACCCTCTATTGGGATCTGGGCAGCTTCATCTTGCTAATGCCCCATCAGAAATCCCAGTCATGTCCACAAAGTTAAATTTTCTCTATTAAATCTACTTATGAGACATGATCTCCTTTGAGTCAGTCTGCCACAGCACTCTGCCTCAGAATGCCCTGCTCATTACCCCCTCCCCTATATCTCATGGTATCTCCTAACCCCACCACCATGCCTTGTGGTGTCTCTCCTAACCCCATCATGCTTTGTGATGTTTCTCCTGATCCCACTTCTCATTATATCTAACTCTTTTGGGGTGCTAAGTTCCTTTCAGGATTTAGCTTGCCAGTTAAGTACATTCCCCCAACCCCATGTAGTGTTTCCTTTCTCTTGGTAAATGGCATGTTCCTCTAGGGAACTTGCTCTTTCACTGATTAATTATTAAAACCCCTTTCTATGCTCTCCCAACTCTATTTCATATTTACCATTTCTAATGACTATTGTATGACTTCATTTTATCTATAACCTATTCCTCTAAACAAATCTACCTTTTGACAAAGAAAAAGACCATTGTGATTTCTTCTCATGACCAAACCTCAATTTTTGGTGCCTAAAATCATCTGGTATCTGCAATCAGTCACATCAAAAGGAATCAAAATTATGGGGAAATGAATGAGATTAATGCATTTTGAAAAAAGAGATATAATATGAAGTAACTATTTTAACCATTTTCTTGAAATATATTTTATTACAGTGTGTTGATTTAAGTAAAATTTGTTTATATTTTTTCACTTCTATAACTACTTGTCTTCCAGATTGGAATCACCAAAGAATTATAATATAAATCATTTTAAGAGTTCATCTTTATTTTTTGATAATGTATATAAAGCTCTTTGCAACTTTAAAATGATGTATAAATTTAATGTATCATTATTAAAAAATTATTAAAGTTTCAGCCACTGCAGTCTTTCTGCTCTGGCTCATTTCCTTTATGCATTATTCTCATATTAGAAATATATTTTTTTCTTTCTCTTGAACCTATTTTGCCACAGAGAAATGTTTTATATGCAAATGTGCTTCATATGTTTTGTTTTATATTTTGTTGGCTTCACCAATAGCAATGACATTGACTACAAATTAGATTTTTTACTTTCTTATGAAATCCATCAGAAGATAGATCATATGGGACACAATTTGTCTTGTAAGTGTTTATACTTTAGGAATTGTAGCAGTAAAAGCATAATAAAGGGAGAGTTGAATTAACTAAACATAACCAAAATGTTTATCATTCCAAAATATTTTGACTCCAAGGCACCAGAACAGCCCTGCCACATCCTTGTTAAAAGTTGCTACTAAAAGGAAAAGAATTAAATTAAAACATTGGATTTATTTTTGGGAGGGGGCAGAAAGAAAGGAGAAATATTAAATTTCTTTATGTTTCTCATTATGGAAAGAAAAAGTACTTGTTTTTCTGTTGGATCATATATTTGTTTAACAAAGACTGAATGAATAGTCATTGTAGCTGTAGATTTATGTGATCAAAAGAACAATAATAAAAAAGGGGGAAAACATTCCATTTTTTCATGTTCTCTTGTTATAAAAAAAAGTTTAGGGAATATTTTAATTTATACTTCCCCTCTTTTTACATTATAAAGTTTATATTTGGAGCTGGTAGATTACTATAATAGAGCTTTTGTACTATTTGTTCTGCTTTCTCTTCTTCCTCTACATCCTTGTTGCTTTTTATCCTTCTAAGAGGACCATGGCATCAGGGAGAAGATCCCATGACAACAAATGAATTGGATTTAAGTGAGGGAAGGCTGTGCAAAGTCACCTGCTTAATTTTCCCCTCCAGACTCATTTGGCTTCAATGGCCAGATATAGATCCTGATGACTAGGGATGGCCCTGGATGCACTGGGAGACTTTGGCCTTTTTACAATAAGGTCTTCAACAGGTCTCAGTTTGAATGAGATCACACCCAGTCAGTGATTAAGATGAGGTAGCAAAAGAGGCAAAGAATCTCTTCTAGAGCTCCTCTAGAACTAGCCAAGCCCCCTTTGGTCTTTGTTTGGGTCCTGAATGACTCAGATGGAATGTAAATAGCAATCATTTCTGCTTTGGGCAGAAATCCTGAAGGTTTTTCCCTCCACCTCCACCTAATTTTTGAATACCCCTTTTCCTCCTTTTACTAGTTAGCATTGACATAACACTTTAAGGTTTCAAAGCACTTGACCTATCACTACTTTGATATTCACAATAACCTTCACAGCATTTTGTAGATGAGGTAGCTGAGACTTAGAAAAGTGCAGCGGCTTCCCCAAGTCTGAGGAAGATTTGAAGCGCAAATCTTGATTCCAAGAATAGCACTCCATTCTAACTGTCTTTCTGGGATTTCAGGGAGTATGGAGGATGCCAGAAAACATATTTTTTCTATGTTTTGACCTTTTACAAATTATTATGGTGGCATATGGTGTTAGAGAATCTGCACATAACAAAACATTTTCATATTTCTTTTGTGAAAAATTATTGGTACCTTTATTTATTTTGAAAGAAGCTATTATTAACATTTTTGAATTGATTTCAATATTACCATTTTCCTCTCTAGGAATTCCTTTGTGTCTTTTAAATACTTCAATTCCACTTTCCTAACTTCATTTAGATTTTAAGGTCTTTGAGCATAGGTTTGCTTCAGGCTTAGCACAAGGCCTAGTACATAATAATACTTGAGAAATTTGTGTTTATTACTAAAATTTAAATTCAGTTTTTTTGTTCACATAAATTAACAGATTATTCACTATTGAGAGTGAAGCATTTTTCATGAAATTCCCCAGTGAGGAATCATCTTCCAAAATTCTATGTACCTTCTTCCAAACTTATATTCAAAAAGTTGTGAGATCTTCTGTTAGTCTTAGACAATATTACCAGGTACATCTCTTACAAATTCTCAGAAATTCCAGTTAATCAACTGTTTATCTCTATCAACTGCTTATCATCTATCATAGGTATGAAAAGTACCAGCAGGTGGCATCTGATGATTTTGCCCCATCCTGGCTATTTCCATAGATCTATATTTCTCTCAGTATCGCCATTGGTAGCTTTCATGTGGGATCAAATCTCAACTTAAACAAAATAAATTAAAAGTATAATACAATGGAAATGATATTGTTGTAAAACTCTCTCTGTGATCAATTCATTTAATCAATGAAGAAGCAAAAGGAATTCATACAATACTGATTTCTATCTATCTTGCCAGTGATTCCAGATAGATTTTATGCCAACCCCCTCTCATAAAAATAAGAATAATAATAGTAATAATTAAATTTTATATAGCATTCTAAAGCTTGAAAAATTATAAATATCATCTTAAGTTCTCTTCAAAACAATCTTTAGAGTAGATATTTTTAATATCCCAATTTTATACATGAAGAAACTGAGGAAGACTAAGTTTAGGTTAATGCCTAAGTTGATAATGTGGAGGTTCAAAGAAGACTCCAAAAGAACAGGGTTTCAAACTGGTGTCAGGAGGTGTCTCAAAACAATTTTCAGGCTTGAACCTATTTCCAAGTCAAGGGACAACATTTATTATAATCGTAATGCCAATTAAAGTGGTCTAAGTTCCCCCCAAAATTAGCAAAGAACTAGGAGCAAGAAGATAAATTTATAGGAAAAAGATAGGGAGATCAGGTGCTTCATGCCACTAGTATTCTAATTTTATGCCTTAGAGGTAGAATTAAGGAGTGATTTTAGAAGTGGAATTGAAGAGTGGTTTGGTATGCACCTCATTATGGTCTCAGAAATTTTGTGATTACTGACCAATAAATTGTTATAGAACAGCCAACCCTGTTTGTGGAACTACACTAGTAGTTCCCAAAGTGGCCTAGGGTTACTGCTACATCTCTCCTAGAAGCTGCACCCTTTCTATACAGCTAGTATCTGTGACAGTATTTGAATTCAGGACTTCCTGACATCAAATTCAAGGCTTTTTTCTTATCTCTTAACTTTGTCTCTCTCATTCTCTCTTTGCTTATACTATGATAGATGATTTTTTTTTAACATCTCTCTGACATCAATTGAAATATATTGTTTTTTAAACCAGATACACACAAAATTATACACATATGAAAACATAAATATATTTGCATTTATGGGCACATATACATGTGTGCACAAATATATATATATAGACATATATCTCTATTGATTCATATTCAAATAGATATCCAAATTAAACTTAGGGTAAATGAAAGGTATTCCCAAAGTATTAATAAATATTTACATTTTAATACTCTTAAATTTCATTAAGACTTTGGGGACATTAAGCCTATGCACATGCATATGTGGGCATATATATGTATATATCACAGGTAAAAATGCCTATTCAGCATACATATACATGCACTATACACACATACACAAGTATGCACAATAAACATACAAAACTAAATCTTTTATCCTTCTTCATCCTTCTCCCATCCACTTTTGCTCCATAATGCAAGTTCAGCCATGAACTATTAGAAAAGGACATTGTTAAGCAACAACACCACCAACAACAACCTTCTTTTTTTAAAGGCATATCTCCTAGGTTTAGCTTAAAAGAAAGAAGCATATCTATTTGAAGTAAAAAAAAAGTAATCTTACCTACTGCTAAGTTCAATATTTCTTATGTTAATGAATACAAGAAGACAAAGTTGTCTTTTTCTTGCAAGATACGTAATAATACAGAGGCTCTAGTTATGCTGGAAAAGATGTCTGACAAAAGAACTAGCTACGAAGGGGAAAAAAATTCAAGTAATAAAAATAGATCTTTTAGTTAACTGTCTACTGAAATGTATAAAAGCCAGTTAAGAAAGAATTCAGCCAGTTCCCTTCAGGAACTCAACTACAAATGGTTCTAATATCCATCATACAATGCAATTGTGGCTTCATAGCTCATATATCAGACATCTTCTAGGTTGGAGAGAATGTTTCTCAGGCAGCAGATTATTAGGTGTTCCATTTTCTTCTCTAGAGCACAATTGTGCCAGTATCAGCATAACTTCTTTGTATGGATTTGAGTTCTGATCATTGAAAAATCAAAAGGAGATTGTGACATTCATCCCCATTGATTGTTAGAAATGTGAATGCTTTTAAACATGGCTGAATTAGAAGGGGAGAGACAAAGTATTTCACAAACAAGCTCTCTTGGGAATTTTTTCAGAGACTCGTTTTTAGTTTAAGAGCCCATAATAAGTTTCAGAATTTAAATATAACTAACAGTTCACATTTTATCATGGAATCAGGATTTTACTTAGATTCCTAAGATGGCTCTCTGTGTTCTGGTGAATTTGTCTGCTCTTCATAAAGAACTGCCAGACTTAGCATGGGAACAACAATATCTATAAATTGGTCAATGTTAAAGATAGCATTGAGCCAAAGAGTACAAAGCAAAATTAAGAGGCAATTGGTAATGACCTTTTTTGTTTGTTTGTTTTTAGTTTTCTTTTTAAAGGAAAATCTGTCAATCAGTTCACTAGCATTTGTTATTTTGTTATTCACTTATATCCTAACATATTCAGTGCTAAACTGCTGATATATATATATATATGAAGTTCCTTCTCTGAAAAAACTGACAGTTTAATGTAAGATCACAATAAATAACCAAAGACATTTTCTTTAAACCATGGCTACAGTGGTGCTGTCAGTGAACTTCTAAATACTGTACTTGGAAATTCTGGTGTCTTTAGAAGTACAGATTATTTTTTAAAACTTTCTCTGAATAATAGTTTTTAATGTGATCTAAACTACCATTGAAATCTTATTTTAATCATGATATGTGGGTGATACAAGGATCTCAATATCTATGCCAGTAAAACACATACACTGATAGTTCTAATCAAGCCAAGCCATTTTAAAATATGTTTCTGCAATATATAGACTCAGATTCTTACAATGTTAGATCTGGAAAGATCCAGAGTCCATCTAATGCAGCTCATTTATTTTACACATTTAAAGACCAGTGCTGGAGCCAAGATGGGGGAGTGAAAAAGTGACTCTCTGTGTCTCCTCAGATTTTCTCTCAAATCAACAAAATAAAATAAACCTCTGACCTGATCTTCAAGTAAATGAATTCAGAAATAGTTGGATACTTATTGCTGATACCTCTGAAGAACTTCACATCAGGTTTGTCTATCTCAGACAGAGGGATAAAGAGTGGTGTAGGCTGGAAGTGAGGGTGGGACTCAGCTCAGCTCATTGTGGCAAAAACTCCAAACTCCAAACACCTGGAGTTTATCTGAGGCACTAGGGACACTCTGCCCAGATTGGGGGCAGGTGTTCTGGCAGACATGCCTTGTTTAAGGAGTAATTCGCACTTAGTCCTAACCCCACGGGCCCAGCACCTTAAATTAATTCGCCAAATTGCCCCAGGGCAAAGAGCTTTAGCCTCCATTTTTACAAACCTTAAAGAGAAATACACGCTGTTTAAAAAAAAATTAAGAAGCAAAAGAGAGCTCTCATCATAGACAGCTTTTATCAAGACAGAGAAGGGCTGACCCCAGATTCTGAGGTTTCTTTACACAAAACTTCAGAAGATGTTATTAAGGACCATCACTGGTCCCCTTTTCAAAAGGCCTTTCTGGAAGATTGCATACAGAATCTCAAAAGAGAGCTAGAGGATAAATGGGAAAATAAACTGAAGTCAGTGCAAGAAGCCCTCCAAAAGAGATATGATAAAGACACCAATTTATTGAAAAATAAAATTAGTGAAGTGGAAAAAGAGTGCAATGAACAAATTGGCCAGTTACAAAAGGAGCTTAAAAAGGTAACTGAACAAAACAACACTTTAAAAATAAGTATTGAACAAATGCAAGTG
Organism: Myrmecobius fasciatus; assembly: GCA_023553655.1. Classification (NCBI taxonomy): domain Eukaryota; kingdom Metazoa; phylum Chordata; class Mammalia; order Dasyuromorphia; family Myrmecobiidae; genus Myrmecobius; species Myrmecobius fasciatus. Next base: position 50,515 of record JAJPUD010009508.1, read on the forward strand.
AAGGACTCAATAAGACTTCAAGAATCAGTGAAACAAAAACAAAAAGATGAAAAATTAGAGGAAAATATGAAATATCTCCTAGGAAAAACAACTGACTTGGAAAATAGATCTAGGATAGACAATCTAAGGATTATTGGACTTCCTGAAAGTCATGATGAAAAAAAGAATCTAAACACTATCTTCCAGGAAATCCTGAAAGAAAACTGCCCTGAAATTGTATAATCAGAAGGCAAAATAACCATTGAAAGAATTCACCAATCACTTCCTGAAAGAGATCCCAAAATTAAAACCCCAAGGAATATCGTGGCTAAATTTCAGTACTATCGCACCAAGGAAAAGATTCTGCTAGCAGCTAGACAGAAACAATTCAAATACCGAGGATCAATAATTAGAATCACACACGATCTGTCAGCCTCCACATTAAAGGATCGAAGAGCCTGGAAGCAGATATTCCGACGGGCAAAGGAACTTGGATTACAGCCAAGAATAACCTATCCAGCTACAATGAGCATTATCCTCCAGGGAAGAAGATGGTCATTCAATGATATAGGTGAATTTCACCTATTTCTAATGAAAAGACCAGATCTGAACAAAAAATTTGACATCCAAACAGAGAACTCAAGAGATGCATAAAGAGGTAAAAAGGAAAGGACTCTTGAGAACTGTATTTCTACTATGAAGATACTTAATGTTTGCGGGTATAATTAACTAGATATTACTTTGATAATATGAAAAAGAAAACTAGAAGGGGAAAGGTTATCACACTGGGGAAAAGAGGGAAAAGATGGTAAAATTAAATTTAAAAAAGGAGGTAAAAACAAGATAAAATCTCATGAAGAGGCAAAGAAAATGTAATATAATTGAGAGAAAGAAGGGAGGGAGATGAGCATTGTGTAAATCTTACTCTCATCAGTTTGGGCTCTAAAAGTGTATATCAGACATTTCATTTCACAGAGAAACTTGTCTGTTGCTACAGGGAAGTGGGAGGGAAAGGAGGAAAAGAAAGGGATAAACTAATAGAAGGGAAAATAGAAGAATCAGGGGAAAGAAGTAACAAAGGGAGAGGGGATCTAAAGGGTGGAGGATTGTTTGGAGGAGAGGGTCATCAAAATGAAAGTACTGAGGAGGGGGGAAGGGAGAAAGGGGAAAGAAAAGGGGAAAACATAACTTGGGTAAATAAGATGGTAGGAAATAAAGAATTAGTTATTCTAACTGTGAATGTGAATGGGATGAACTCTCCCATAAAGCGGAAGGGGATATCAGAATGGATTAAAAATCAGAATCCCACAATATGTTGTCTACAAGAAACACATCTAAAACATAGTGACACATATAGGATGAAGGTAAAAGGCTAGAACAGAAAATATTATGCTTCAGGTGAACACAAAAAAGCAGGGGTAGCAATCCTTATCTCAGATCAAGTAAAAGCTAAGATAGATCCAATCAAAAGATATAAGGAAGGAAACTATATTTTATTAAAAAGTACCATAGATAATGTAGCAATATCAATACTAAATAAATACGCATCAAGTGCAATAGCATCCAAATTCCTAGGGGAGAAATTAAGAGAGATGCAAGAAGAAACATACAGCCAAAATATACTAGTGGGGGATCTCAACCTTGCTCTCTCAGAATTAGATAAATCAAACCACAAAATAAATAAGAAAGAAGTTAAGGAGGTAAACAAAATGTTAGAAAAGTTAGATATGACATAACTCTGGAGGAAAGTGAATGGTGATAGAAGGGAGTGTACTTTTTTCTTAGGGGTTCATGGAACTTATACGAAAATTGATCATGTGTTAGACCATAAAAACCTCAAAATCAAATGCAGAAAAGAAGAAATAGTAAATGTATCCTTTTCAGATCATGATGCAATAAAACTCACATGTAATATAAGGCCAGGAGAAAATAAACAAAAAGTTAATTGGAAATTAAAAAATGTAATCCTGAAGAATGAGTGGGTGAAAGTGCAAATCATAGACCCAACCAATAATTTCATCCAGGAGAATGACAATAAGGAGACAACATACAAAAATTTGTGGGATATGGCCAAAGCGGTTATAAGGGGCAATTTTATATCTCTACATACTTACTTGCATAAAATATAGAAAGAAAACATCAACGAATTGGGCTTATTATTAAAAAACACTAGAAAAAGAACAGATTAATAACCCTCAATTAAATACCAAATTGGAAATTCTAAAAATAAAAGGAGAAATTAATAAAATTGAAAATAAGTAAGCTATTGAGTTAATAAATAAAACTAAGAGTTGATTTTATGAAAAAACCAACAAAATAGATAAGCCTTTAGTTAATTTGATAAGAAAAAGGAAAGAGGAAAATCATATTGTTATTCTCAAGAATGATAAGGGAGAACTTTCCTCCAATGAAGAGGAAATTAGAGCAATACTGAGGAGTGACTTTGCCCAACTTTATGCCAGTAAGTTTGATAATCTAAATGAAATGGAGGAATATCTACAAAAATATAGATTGCCCAGGTTAACAGAAGAAGAAATAAATTATTTAAATAGCCCCATATTAGAAAAAGAAATAGAACAAGCTATTAACCAACTCCCTAAGAAAAAATCTCCAGGGCCAGATGGATTTACATGTGAATTCTACCAAACATTCAAAGAACAATTAATTCCAATACTATACAAATTATTTGAGAAAATAGGGAAAGAAGGTATACCGCCAAATTCCTACTATGAGACCAATATGGTGTTGATAGTTAAACCAGGTAGGGTGAAAACAGAGAAAGAAAACTATAGACCAATTTCCCTAATGAATATTGATGCAAAAATTTTAAATAAGATATTAGCAATGAGATTACAGAAAGTCATCCCCAGGATAGTACACTATGACCAAGTAGGATTTATACCAGGGATGCAGGGCTGGTTCAATATTAGGAAAACTATCAGCATAATTAATTATATTAATAACCAATCTAACAAAAACCATATGATTATCTCAATAGATGCAGAAAAAGCATTTGATAAAATCCAACACCCTTTCGTATTAAAAACACTAGAGAGTATAGGAATAAATGGGCTTTACCTGAAAATGATCAGTAGCATCTATTTAAAACCATCAGCAAGCATCATATGTAATGGAGACAAACTAAAACCGTTCGCAATAAGATCAGCAGTGAAACAAGGCTGCCCACTGTCACCATTACTATTTAATATTGTATTAGAAATGTTAGCTTTAGCAATAAGAGAAGAAAAAGAGATAAAAGGAATGAGAGTAGGTAATGAAGAAAGCAAATTATCACTCTTTGCAGATGACATGATGGTATACTTAGAGAACCCTAGAGACTCAACTAAAAAACTACTAGAAACAATTCACAACTTTAGCAAAGTTACACTATTCAAAATTAATCCACATAAATCATCAGCATTTTTTATATATTACCAACAAATTTCAGCAGCAAGAGATACAAAAAGAAATTCCATTTCAAATAACAGATGATAGGATAAAATATTTGGGAATCTATCTGCCAAAGAAAAGTCAGAAACTATATGAACTAAACTACAAAACACTTTCCACACAAATAAAATCAGACCTAATCAATTGGAAAAACATTAAGTGCTCATGGGTAGGCAGAGCAAACATAATAAAAATGACAATACTACTCAAACTAATCTACTTATTTAGTGCCATACCAATCAAACTCCCAAGAAATTATTCTAGAGATCTAGAAAAAATAGTAGCAAGGTTCATTTGGAAGAACAAAAGGTCAAGGATTTCAAGGGGATTAATGAAAAAAAAGGCAGATGAAGGTGGCCTTGCTGTACCAGATCTAAAACTATATTATAAAGCAGCAGTCATCAAAACCATTTGGTACTGGCTAAGGAATAGAGCAGTGGATCAGTGGTACAGGATAGGTTATCAGGACAATCTAGGCAATAACCTTAACAATTTAGTGTTTGATAAACCCAAAGACCCCAGCTTTTGGGATAAGTACTCACTATTCGACAAAAACTGCTGGTAAAATTGGAAACTAGTGTGGAAGAAATTAGGGCTTGACCCATACCTAACACCACATACCAAGATAAGATGGGTTCATGATTTGTATATAAAGGTAAACAAGTTAGAGGAATTTAATATAGTTTACCTCTCAGACATGTGGAGATGGAATAAATTTATTTCCAAAGAAAATTTGGAACTCCTAATTGAACACCAGATGGATAATTTTGATTATATTGAGTTAAAAAGTTTCTGTACAAATAAAACTAATGAAGATAAGATTAGGAGGGAAGCATCAAATTGGGAAATCATCTTTACATTTAATGGTTCTGATAAAGGCCTCATTTCTAAAATATATAGAGAATTGTATCATATGTATGAGAATTCAAGCCACTCTTCAATACATAAATGGTCAAGGGATGTGAACAGAATTTTCAGATGATGAAATTAAAACCATCTCTAGTGATATGAAAAGTTGCTCCAAATCACTATTGATCAGAGACATGCAATTGAAGACAACTCTGAGGTACCACTACACACCTGTCAGATTGGCTAAAATGACAGGAAAATATAACAATGAATGTTGGAGATAATGTGGGAGGGCTTGGACACTAATACATTGTTGGTGGAACTGTGAATGGATCCAACCATTCTGGAGAGCAATTTGGAGCTATGCTCAAAAAGTTATCAAACTGTGCATACCGTTTGACCCAGCAGTGTTTCTATTGGGCTTATATCCCAAAGAAATCATAAGAGAAGGAAAGGGCCCCACATGTGCAAGAATGTTTGTGGCAGCCCTTTTTGTAGTGGCTAGAAACTGGAAACTGAAGGGATGCCCATCAATTGGAGAGTGGCTGAATAAATTATGGTATATGAATGTTCTGGAATATTATTGCTCTGTAAGAAACGACCAGCAGGACGATTCCAGAGAGGCCTGGAGAGGCTTGCATGAACTGATGCTGAGTGAAACGAGCAGAACCAGGAGATCATCATACACAGCAACAACAGTATTACCTGATGATCAATTCTGATGGACATGGCTCTCTGAAACAAAGAATTGTCTCAAACCAGTTCCAATTGTTCACTGAAGAAAACCATATACACCCAGAGAGAGGGATATGAAATATGGACCACAACGTAACATTTTCATGATCTCTCTTTATATTGGCTTGCATTGTGTTGCCTTTCTCTGATTTTCTTTTTTTTTTCTTGTATTTAGGATTTTTCTTGCATAAAATGTCAAGTATTTCAATATTATTAACATGTCATAGACTTCCTGCCATTTAGGGGAGGGGAGGGGACTAGGGGTAAAATTTGTAATGGAAAGCTTTGTAAAGATCAATGCTGGGGAACTACCCATACATATGTTATACAAATAAAAAGCTTTAATAAAAAAATAAAATAAAAACCAGAGCTTAAGTAAATTCAGACAGGCTTCAGTAGCAGAAAAAAAATTTGTTTAGATGATAACTTGTTTTATATTATCTCAAGAAGATACAAAAACTAGTTTATAAGACATAATGATTAAGATCTCCATCAATAGAAAAAAATATTTAAACTGATGAAACTATAGATCTTTGAAGTAAGGTTTGAATATATCTTAAGGAGAGACTGTGTATAATATGCAATGTGATTGAACTTTAACTTTTAGGAGAAAAAGTATAGAGAAATTGCTATGCCCTCAGGAAGCCCTGATTGTGACTCTTTCCACTTACATAAAATGTGTGATCCTTAACTCTCCAGAGCCTTAAGCGACTCTCAAGGCTAGAAATTCCTGATTAGCTGTAGTGGGGGAAATTTTCATGCCAAGGGGCATTTGTCCCACAATTTATAGTTGATGATATTTGGCTGGAGACTCAGAATTGATGTGATTTGTCTAGTATCACAAAGACATCATGTTACAGTAATGGTAGGACTATTAAGTTCATTTGACTCAATAGCCTGTTCTCTCTTAATTTATCACCATTGTTTACAATTGTAAAATACATCATCATCAAGCAAGAAGTTTTCTTTGAGATTATTATTTATACTGAGACATTTTGAAAGTTGAAAGTTTACTTCCCCAGGTCCAAAGACAATTAATTAAGACATGTTGGTAAAACAGTCAAAGCAAAAAGCAAAATTACAGGTGACAATCTCCAAAAGAAACTCTCTCTTGAAGTCATAGGTTAGGCTAGTTATTATATAAAAGTGGGACAGTTTACAGAGGAGTCAAGATACATTTTCAAGTCTTCAAATGAAAGCCTGAGAAAAAATGTTACTGATGAGGTAAAAAAAAATCCATAAAGTTCAATTGCTGAGGCAGGGAAAAGGGACAAGATCTCCCTTAGTATATATATTGATAGAAAGGCACACACTTGTCTTGTATGGCCACCTAATTTCACTTTTCTTTTTCTTCAGAAGGTACTAGAAATTCATAAAGCACCCCCCAAATAGATATTCCATGCATAGTTAGTAATTCTTTAAAATATTAGTAGCTTCCCTCAGCTTATCTGATGATAATTAGATTATCTAATGAAAGCCCAAATACCAAACTTTTTTTGTGATTTTGTTATTGTTGTTGAGGAGAGATTATTTAACAGGAGTATAACAAAATGACAAGTCTGTCAGAAGCATTTATGACATATTTGCTATGTACAACATTATGGCAGCTGGGCTCAGGTGTCCAGTTTTTGCTGTCACTTCCGCTGCTGCTAGTTAAGTCATTCCTTTGAGCTATAGTTTTTTTGTAATATAGCCTTTAGTTCTTTCATTACCCTCATCTATAAAGTATGCAAAGATAAGGCATTTCAGATATTTTGTTTATAGGACTTGGGACCAGAAAAGACTTTTTGCATTAAATGCAAAGATAGATAGATAGATAGATAGGTAGATAGATAAGATGAAATAATATAGATGGATAGAAAAGATAGAAAAGAGGGAGGAAGAGATGGAGGAATGGATAGACAGATAGGCAAACAAATATTTTATGAATAGATGAGAATAGAAATAGAAAGAAAGAGGCTTCTGGAAAGATGAGTGGAAGGCTGGGAAGCTGAATGGGGAGGTAGAAGCCTGGACTTCAGCAAAAAAAAAAAAAAAAAGGCAAATAATTGCTTATCAGAGTTAGGAAACCCAGGGGTAGACTCTGAGTTTGGAGAGATAGAAAAGAAACAATAGATCCATAGGGAGGATATAGAAAAGAATTTCAGGTTTGATCAACTTCTGCAGAAGTTTACATATTAAATTATGGTTTATTTTTTTTCTTCAGAAACAAATAGCATTTCTTAAATACTATGTATGGCACAGTTGAAGACTACTGAATTTAGAGCTAAAAAACTTAGATTTAAATTCTTGCTTTGTATAACCTTGGGCAATTGATTTAATTTTATTGGGTCTCTATTATTCTTTTTATTTTACCTTTTCCTTTGTAGCAGGGCAGGTGATAAACACTGCCATAGGGTCTTGGAGTGGAGCTGGATGGTTTTTGGGTTTTTTTTGTGAATTCATTAGTGATCTATGCTGATTGTTATCTAGTTTAACTTCTCATTATTATTCCTTAATATTACAATGATTAATTTGCATACAACAACTGTTCAGAGAACATACAAAGATAGTAAGATGATAACCATAAAGGAAAGAGATTTATTGGACTACATATACAATGGGGAGCATTTCATTCAAAAAACATTCTCCTAGGCCTGACATAATTTACTTTCCCTGTATAAAATGTGTGAGAACCTTATGGTAATGTATGAAGCAATATAATATAGAAGATAGGATACCAATATGAAGAAGAAAGATACTCTGTTTTTTCACTAAATGATAGCTTTGTGATTCTGGTTAAATCTCAGAATTTCAGTTATCTCACTTAAAATAATAATAGAATAATAATACTTGTAATGGAGAGCAATCAGGCTTGTGGAGGATATGTGTTTCTTTTTTAAAAAATGTATAGTAAAGTTTAATAGAAATTGATAGTTTTTTTTTTTTAATTTTAACAATTATAAAAAGGTATTCTATAATTAATTTTCCCAAAACAAAGTAATAATGAGTAATAGCATAAAATATAAATATGACTTTTGATTTAAACTATAAAATGTTAAAATAATTCTTTTATTCTCTACTAATTTCAAAAACAAAAACATCAAATAAAAATGGAAATTGTGAGGAGCACTATTAAAGTTAGTAGTCAATCCTATTGATACTATCTAGATTTTCAAAGTAATCAGCATCAAGAATTCTTGTAGTGTTTTTTGTCATCTTCTGTCAAGGACATGGTCTAAGAGATTTCTCTGAGGAGAAAAAGGAGTTTTAGTGAGCACCTTTGTAGAAAATTACTTTATGCTGCTGAAGAATAAAAAAGGATGGATTTTTTTTGTAATTAATACAAACACACAAACACAAAAACAATCAAGGGGCTCAGGTGAATGACCATAGACAAAAAAATATTTGCATTATAATCCATGACCACACTTTAGCAAAGAAATTCTATTTTACAGTATAGCAACTGGAAATGGTTAAGAAAGAGGTTGAGATTGGGTGAATTCATGGAAGGAAGTCAATAAAATTGTCATTTGGGCTTCTAATCAGATAACCCAGTTAGTCCTGTACTGAGGGCAGTCACAAATATTACAAAGATTTACTGACTTTGCACATGAAGTGTCTATTTTAGGGTCTTTTATGAACTTCTAGTACCATCAAAAGAAAAAGAAAACGAAGATTGGTCTGCCATATAAGATAGTCCTGATGAAGGGATTTAGAATCCTTGCAATATGAAGAAATATTGAAAGATATATTTATCTTGAAAGGCAAATTTTTTCGTGGAGAGAGTAAGGGAGCTACCTCCTTTCAAATACTTGAATAATGATGTAAATAAAAAAAATAAAACTTATACTTCATTCTGGAGGGCAAATGAATAGGTAGCATTCACACCAAATAGATGCCTATTCATTGAAAGTGAAAATTTGTTAGCATAAGAGTCTAATGGTGGGATGAGTCAAAATAGTCATTTTCCCCTGTGAATTTTCTAACAAAGTGCAGAAGATGATACAATAGATAAAATACCAAGCTTGGCATCAAAAGGATTTGAATTCATATCATCTATTTAGCTGTTACTCTAGAAGGTTTCTTAACCTTCTTCATCTCTGTTTTCACATTTGTAAAATTAAAATAATAATACCTATCTAATAAGATTGTTGTGAGGATCAAATTAGGTAATATTTTAAGGGGCAAAAGTTGTTCTTTTGTTGTTGTTGTATTATAGTTGGAAAGGTATATATATGGTAAAGGTTAGAAAATTTCTGAGGTCCCTTTTAAATCTATAATATGGCTGTATAATATGTCGATTAAAGAAAACAGAAATAGAAAGATTAGTGAGAGTATGTTAGTATTTACAGATATTCAATAAATAAGATTTCTCAATTCCTATATTTTGAGTTTTTTTGAACCAAAATATCACCAATTTACATAAGGAGAATATTTCAAAGTATTAAAAACTAGATGAAAATCTCTCTTCAAGAATTACATTCCCTATTCATTGGTTCGAAAAGCCAGAATACTTAGCTTAATTACATTTATGATACTAAAGTAGATTGTTTGGTTCCTTTAGGGAAACAATTTTCAAGATAATCAAATTTAAGTATCTATTGTTAACAATGCACATGCCAGGCAATGGAAGAAAGATGCAGATAAATAAGACAGGGAACCTACCCTCAAGGAATATCATTCATAATTCTTATTGACTCCTAAGATGAAAATTTCATTTTTTTATGTGCTATTTCTTTGGAGTAGAAAATAAAATCCTTGAGGGAAGAGACTATCAAAATTTGTGTTTGTATTACTAACATCTAGCACAATGTTTGTCACTTGCTAAGTACTCAGTGCTTATTAATTTATTTAATAATTAAAAAAAATAAAGACAGATACACAATATGATGAGCATATGATGAGCACATAATACAAATACAAAATACTATGAAAAGGTGAATCCCAGCCCTCTTTAATTATATATATATGTATACATATATACATATATATAAGATTAAAGACTACATATATATATGTAGTTGCATGCATGCATGCATAAACACACCTATTTTATCATTTGTACAAAGTTGTTTGTATGTAGTCTTCTTTATTAGACAGTTGACTCTTTGAGAATAGGAAATAACTTTTCTTTGTTAACTCTCCTTTTGATTGTGTGGTTTTCTTTTTATTTGAGGTGTTTACCACATTGTTCAGATTTTCCTACAAAGAGAATCAGAAGTTGCAGAGACCATATTGGAGACTGCTCATAGGAGTATAGACAAGACTTAATAAACTTGCTTGAATTAAAGGAGGTGTCAGTTATTGGAAAGATAGAAGTTCTGAAAATTTGTTATTTGTATGTGAAGAGTCTTAGAGGGAGAGGTAGAAAAACTTTAATATTATTGTAACTTCAATTTTATTTGAGAGCATAAATAAAACTGAGGAAGTTCCTAGGGGTAACAGTCTTGAAGAAAATGGTGATTTTGTTTGTGGCCATTGTTTGATTTGCTGGCAGAACATGTACACTGAGATATTTAGTGGACCATAAAAGATGTAGGTAGGGAACTCTTAACAAAGAGAGACTGGGAAACTTTACCTAGAATGGATAATGGAAGTCATACTCCTGAAAATAATTTCACCAACAGAGATTAGTGAAAGAATGGGAGATGATCAAAGACAAGAAATATCAATATTTCAATTTATTGAGCAAGTGTAAAATGAGGCAATGAAGACTGTAATGGAGTAGTTGCTCCACATAACTCCTATTCTATACAAAAATTGTCATTCATACTAAATTTATAACTTTCCTCCTTCCATCTTCTAATCACAGAAATCAGGCACTTTGCTGAATGTATTACACTTCTGGCCACCCCCTCTAATAATGCTTATAATCTATCACATGTCCCTTAAGGTATGTACCTGGAGAAAGAATTGGTATACTTCTTGCCTTTTATTTTCATACTATATATCAATTCCAGTTACTCTACAAATCTTCCTTCAGTGAAATTCACTTCAATTAGATTTTTCTTTCTATTTACTCATTCTTATATTTTACCAAACTGCGGATTATACTTCATTTCTCAAAGAATCCAGCATCTATATCAGACCTCCTCTTTATATGCAATGTTCCAAATTCACAATGCCCTACATGTAATGTTCTATTTCTACAAAGAATAAGGAAAGAGGTTCATTTTCTTCATCTTCTGTCTCATATCCTTAATTAGGCAATAGCTTTACCTCTCTGTTATAGACTTCAGTTTCCAGTTTTGTAAAATGATGGAACAGGATTAGAAAGCCTCTGAAGTTCTGACATCTCTAATCTAATATCCTGTAGTATTTTACTCATTTTCTTAGCTTATGTCCAAATTGTTTAAATCAATTTACAGCTCTATTAAGAATACATTAGTTTGTTTGCTAAGATCTGCCTATATATCCATGATCTTTCCAACACATATTATTTCTTTCTTTTCTTATCCATGTCATTTTATTGCATGGGAGAAGACATCTGTCTTATTCTGATTTTCATTCTCTTAATATTTATGGTTATAATAAACCTTTCATGTGATTAATAAGTTGTAATTATTTGTTAAACTAGCTTTTGTAAAATTTGTATCACTTGATAGTATATATTTGAGGAAGTTTGGTACTTCTTTTTGTGTCCTTAAAAGAGTTATTTAATGGGGGAAAATTCCTTTAATATATAGCTTCTACTTGAACTATTTTCTATTTTTTAATATTTCTATATTGATACATATTGGTTTTATAAAATTAACATCTCCAACTCCTGTACTCTTTTATAACTAAAAATAAAAAAGGAACAAAAATGCATTAAAGAAAATTAACTAAAATATTTTATATGTAATATTTCTCCCTAATAGTCTCCAGCTTGTTTGAAAAATAACAACAGCACAGGTTGGAGCCAAGGAGGTGAAGTAAAGGCAAGGACTTGTCCAGGTTCTCCCCCAAAGTCCTCTAAATATCTTTGAATTATAACTACACAGAATTTAGAGCATCAGAATGCACAAAAGAGGTAGAAAAACAATTTTCCAGCTGAAGACAACTTTGAAGGTCAGCAGGGAAGGTCTGAAGCCTCAGATGGGAGAGCCTCTAAATCTCAGCACAGCCTATGCAAGCATACTGTCAGCCTCAGCAAACCAGGAGCAAGCCTTTGGACGGCTGAATCAGTGGCAGCAGCTGCAGTTTACAGACCTCCCAGCCCACAGACACTAAAGACAATTTAGAGGGTTGAAATGAAAAGTTTGTCTCACTAAGATGAGAGGACCAAGGAAAATAGCAAAGTAGGAGCCGGCATTGGAAATCAGTAGATCTGCAGCAGGTGCAGCAACAGCAGCAGCAGCAACAACACGGGCAATGACTCCTGGAGGGCTTGGCTCACAGATGGCAAGTAGGTTGAAGAGCTGAACAGAAGGAGGGTTCTTAAGTAGCACAGAAATGGGACTGTATTGCTTTGTCCAGACTGAGATCCAGGATACATTCCTAACTCTCGTTCACTGAGTGAAGAGGAACACTAGCATAAAAAAATAGATGAGGACTTTCCTCACAGTTCCAGGTTAGAAAAGAGTGCTCTGGTCATTCCAGACCAGAGCATGGGCCAGAAGAATAGTAAACACACTTCTCCTTGGATCCTACCAACTTGGGCTCCAGAGGCAGAGCCAAAATGGCAGAGTGAAGCCAGGAAACTGCTCAAGCTTTCCCACTTTCCCTCAAAAACCACATAAAACCAAGGCTCTGAACAGAGTGATGGAATGAAACCCCTCTCCAGCTCAAGATAGATTGGAAAAACTTCAAGAAAAGTCAGTGTCTATGAGGTGAAGGAGTGTTCATTGCAGAATATTTGGTGTCCAGGAAAGTCAGTAGAAGGGTCTTAATCAAAGCAGATCAACAACTGAGAGCCTTGGTCCTGCCTTAAATGTATAGTAGAATAGTGGAATAGCCAGGCCCAGCACAGAAGGCAAATTGCCAGCCCGGGAAAACGAGGCTATTTCCTGGATAGGCAGGAGGGCTATTCCCTGATGTGAGCAAGCTACCAACCAAAGGGCACTCTGCTCTCTAATTCAAGGCTCAGAGTAGCACAAGAAGATTGGGAAAGGGCCCCCTGTGCCCCAGGAGTAGAGCTCAATCTCAAAAGTCCCAAAATAGGGGGAAAAAGAAAGGACATGAGCAAAAAACAGAACCTGAACCATAGAAAACTACTATGGTGAAAGGGAAGACCAAAACACCAACTCAGAGAAGGACAAAATGACTACATGGGGAATCTTAAAAGATGATATAAACTGATCTAAAATCCAAAGGGTCTGCTTATAAGTCCACATAACGGATTTTATAAGGAAAATAGGAGAGTTAGAAGAAAAATTGGTGAAAAGAACAAGAGATATACAAGAAAGTCAACAGCTTGAAAAAGGAAGAACAAAAATTGGATAATGCCACCTTGGAAGAACTGAAAATGTATAGGTCCCTAGAAGGATTTAAACAGCTGTCCCTTAAATTTAAAACATTGTACTCTTTACCTTATTAACACAGATCTACTTTAAAAAATGCCTTTTTTAATTGTAGTAAATTTATTTCTTTTTAATACATGTTGCTTTATGAATCATGTTAGGAGTGAAAAATCAGAACAAAAGGGAAAAACCATGGGAGAGATTAAGAAAAAAAAAAGAAGTGAACATAACATGTGCTGATTTACATTCAATTTCCTTAGTTTTTTTGTTTTTGTTTTTGTTTTTGTTTTTTATCTAAGAAGATGGCATTTTCTGTCCAAAGTCTATTGGGATTGCTTTGGATCACTGAACCATTGATAAGAACCAAGTCTTTCAGATTTCATCATCATACATTCTTGCTGTTATTGGGTATAATATATTTCTGCTTCTGCTTGTTTCAGTCAGCATCAGTTCACATAAATGATTCCAGGCCTTTCTAAAATCAGCTTGTTCAATATTTTTATAGAACAATTATATTCCATTCCCTTCATATTCATATTCCCTTCACAACTTGTTCAGCCATTCCCCAATTAATGAGTCTCCACTTTTTTTCCAATCTGCTACCACCAAAAGAGCTGCTACAAACACTTTTGCAGATGTGGTTTTTTACTCTCCTTTATAATTTCCTTGGGAAACAGAGCCAGCAGTGGCCTTGCTAGATCAAAGGATTTGTATAGTTTAGTAGCCCTTTGGGCATAGTTCCATATTTCTCTTTGGAAATGATTCACAATTTCACCAACAATGCATTAGTGTCCAGTGTCCCAGTTTTCCTACATCCCCTCCAAAATTTAGTCTTATCTTTTCCTGTCTTCTTAGCCATCTGAGAGGTATGAGGTGGTACAGCAAAGTTGTTTTAATTTTAATTTCTCTAATCAATAGTTATTTAGAGCATTTTTTCATATGACTATAGAGGACTTTAATTTTGCCAACTATCTATCTAAAAATTGTCTATTCATAGTATTTGACTATCAATTGGAGAATGACTTATATTTTTATAAATTTGACACAGTTTATATATATATATATATATATATATATATATATATATATATATATATATACATATTTTTAGAAGTGAGATCCTAATCAAAAATACTAGCTGTAAAGATGTTTTCCCAGCTTTGTATTTCCATTTAATCCTGTTTTTGTTGGGCTTGTTTGTGTAAAAACTGCCTAATTTAATGTGATCAAAGTCCTTCATTGTGAAGGACTCTAGTTCTCTTTTGTCATAAATTCCTCCCTTCTCCAAAGATCTGTTAGGTAAGTTATCCCTTGCTCTCTTAATTTGTTTATGTTATCATCCCTTGTGCCCAAATCATGTACCTATTTTCACCTTACTTTGGTATGGGATGTGAGATGTAGGTCTGTGCTGAATTTCTGACATATTTTCCAGTTTTCTCAATAATTTTTGTGAAATAGTGAGTTCTTGACTTCCGGGGGGCAGAGCCAAGATGGCAGAGTGAAAACGTGACTCTCTGTGTCCTCCTCCAATCTTCTCTCAAACCAACAATAAAATAAGCCTCTGAACTGATCTTCAAATCAACAAATCCAGAAATATTTGGACACTGCTTTCTGAAGAACTTCATATCAGGTTTGTCTAACTGAGACAGAGGGATAAACAGGGACTCGGGTGTAGGCTGGAAGTGAGGGTGGGACTCAGCTCAGCTCATTGTGGCAGAAACTCCACACTCCAAACTCCAAACACCTGGAGTTTATCTGAGGTACTCTGCCCTAATTGGGGGCAGGTGTTCTGACAGACTTGCTTTGTTTAAGGAGTAATCCTCAGCACCTTAAATTAATTCAACGAATTGCCGCAGGGCAAAGATTTTTTCTGAGCCTTAAAGAGACATCCACGCTGTCTAAAAAAAATGAAGAAGCAAAAGAGATCTCTCACCATAGACAGCTTTTATCAAGAGAAAGAAGGGATGACCCCAGATCCTGAGGTTCCTTTAGACAAAACTCCAAAGGAAGTTATTAAGGACCATCACTGGTCCACTTTTCAAAAGGACTTTCTGGAAGATTGCATAAAGAACCTCATAAGAGACTTGCTCTGGAGCCAAGATGACGAACTGCAGACAGCTTCCTCTGTGAGCTCCTGAGACCTTCCCTCAAACCCAGACGAATTGAGCCTCCAGACTGGTTTTGGAGTGAGGGCTCTACCAAACACTTGGACTACAACACACTTCTATAAAATATCTACTTTGAAAGAACTTCTGAGGTCAGTTTTAGATGGGCAGGAGATCGAGCAGCTCCCAGCGCTCAGACGCCAGGTTGCAACCGAGATGCAAGTCAGGAGCTGGAATGGAGCAGAGGATTTTAGGCTGCCAGGAAGTCCTGGGAGACACTTGGGCCACTTTGCTCTGCTTGCCAGCAGATGCTTTCACAGGTCTACCTTTGATAAAGGGTGGATTGAGAGCAGCTGAAAGTGTGGTCCTAGTGCAGATCTAGCCAGATCAGCCCCAGCCCAGAAGTCAACTCGGCAAATTGCCCCAGGGCATATAGAGTGAAGGTAAAGGGCTGGAGCAGAATCTTTTATGCTTCAAGTGAACAAAAAAAAGCAGGGATAGCAATCCTTATCTCAGATCAAGTAAAAGCAAAAATAGATCTAATTAAAAGAGATAAGGAAGGAAACTATATTTTACTAAAGGGTACCATAGACAATGAAGAGGTATCAATACTAAACATATATATGCACCAAGTGGTATAGCATCCAAATTCCTAGAAAAGAAACTAACAGAGATGCAAGGATAAATAGAGAGTACAACTGTACTAGTGGGGGATCTCAACCTTGCTCTCTCAGAATTAGATAAATCAAACCACAAAATAAATAAGAAAGAAGTTAAGGAAGTAAACAAAATGTTAGAAAAGTTAGGTATGACAGATCTCTGGAGGAAAGTAAATGGTGATAGAAGGAAGAATACTTTTTTCTCAGGGGTTCATGGAACTTATATGAAAATTAATCATGTGTTAGACCATAAAAACCTCAAAATCAAATGCAGAAAAGCAGAAATAGTAAATGTATCCTTTTCAGATCATGATGCAATAAAACTCACATGTAATATAAGGCCAGGAGAAAATAGACCAAAAGTTAATTAGAAATTAAATAATCTAATCGTGAAGAATGAGTGGGTGAAAGAGCAAATTATAGACACAATCAATAATTTCACCCAGGAGAATAATAATGAGACAACATACAAAAATTTGTGGGATATGGCCAAAGTGGTTATAAGGGGAAACTTTATATCTCTAGATGCTTATTTGCATAAAATAGAGAAAGAGAAGATCGATGAATTAGGGTTACAATTAAAAAAACTAGAAAAAGTGCAAATTAAAACCCTCAATTAAGTACCAAATTGGAAATTCTGAAAATAAAAGGGGAGATTAATAAAATTGAAAATAAGAAAACTATTGAATTAATAAATAAAACTAAGAGTTGGTTTTATGAAAAAAAGAACTAAATAGATGAGCCTTTATTTAATTTGATCAGAAAAAGGAAAGAGGAAAATAAAATTGTTAGTGTCAAAAATGATAAGGGGGAACTTTCCTCCAATGAAGAGGAAATTAGAGAAATAATTAGGAGTTTCTTTGCGCACCTTTATGCCAATAAATTTGATAATGTAAATGAATTGGAGGAATATCTACAAAAATATAGATTGCTTAGATTAACATAAGAGGAAATAAATTATTTAAATAGCCCCATTTTAGAAAAAATAAATAGAACAACTATTAATCAACTGCCTAAGAAAAAATCTCCAGGGCCAGATGGTTTTACATGTGAATTCTGCCAAACATTCAAAGAACAATTAATTCCAATACTATACAAACTATTTGAAAAGATAGGGACAGACGGTATACTTCCAAATTCCTTCTATGATACAGATATGGTGCTGATAGCTAAACCAGGTAGGGTGAAAAGAGAGAAAGAAAACAATAGACCCATTTCCCTAATGAATATTGATGCAAAAATTTTAAATAAGATTTTAGCAACAAGATTACAGAAAGTTATCTCCAGGATAATACATTTTGACCAAGTAGGATTTTTACCAGGAATGCAGGGCTGGTTCAATATCAGGAAAACTATCAGCATAATCAATTATATTAATAACCAAACTAACATAAACCATATTATTATCTCCATACAGGAAAAGCATTTGATAAAATCCAAATCCCATTCTTATTAAAAATACTAGAGAGTATAGGAATAAATGGGCTTTTCCTTAAAATGATTAGTAGCATCTACTTAAAACCATCAGTAAGAATCATATGTAATGGAGACAAACTAGAACCATTCCCAATAAGATCAGGAGTGAAACAAGACTGACCACTGTCACCACTACTATTTAATATTGTATTAGAAATGTTAGCTTTGGCAATAAGAGAAGAAAAAGAGATAAAAGGAATTAGAGTAGGTAATGAAGAAACCAAATTATCACTCTTTGCAGATGACATGATGGTATACTTAGAGAACCCTACAGACTCAACTAAAAAAACTACTAGAAACAATTCACAAGTTTAGTAAAGTTGCAGGATTCAAAATAAATCCACATAAATTATCAGCATTCCTATATGTTACTAACAAAGTTCAGCAGCAAGAGATAGAAAAAGAAATTCCATTCAGAATAACCGATGATAGGATAAAATATTTGGGAATCTATTTGCCAAGAGAATGTCAGAAACTATATGTACTAAACTACAAAACACTTTCCACACAAATAAAATCGGACCTAGTCAATTGGAAAATCATTAAGTGCTCATGGGTAGGCTGAGCAAATATAATAAAAATGACAATACTACCCAAACTAATTTATTTATTTAGTGCCATACCAATCAAACTCCCAAGACATTATTTTACAGATCTAGAAAAAATTGTAGCAAAGTCCATTTGGAAGAACAAAAAGTCAAGAATTTCAAGGGAATTAATGAAAAAAAAAAGGCAGATGAAGGTGGCCTTGCTGTACCAGATCTAAAACTATATTATAAAGCAGCGGTCATCAAAACCATTTTGTACTGGCTGAGAAATAGAACAGCTCATCAGTGGCATAGGATAGGATATCAGGACAAGCTAGGTAATAATGTTAGCAATTTAGTGTTTGATAAAACAAAGACCCCAGCTTTTGGGATAAGTACTCCCTATTTGGCAAAAACTGCTGGGAAAATTGGAAACTAGTGTGGAAGAAATTAAGGCTGGCCCCACACCTAACACCACACACCAAGATAAGATCTAAATGGATTCATTATCTAGATATAAAGAATGATATTACAACCAAATTAGAGGAACATAGGATAGTTTACCTCTCAGACCTGTGGAGATGAAAGAAATTTATGTCCAAAGAAGATCTGGAACTCTTAAGTGAACACCAGATAGATAATTTTGATTATATGAAGTTAAAAATTTTCTGTACAAACAAACTAATGCAGACAAGATTAGGAGGGAAGCATCAAATTGGGAAATCATCTTTACATTTAAGGGTTCTGATAAAGGTCTCATCTCTAAGATATATAGAGAATTGTCTCATATTTATAAGAATTCAAGCCATTCTCCAATTGATAAATGCTCAAAGGATATGAAAAGACAATTTTCAGTAGAGGAAATTAAAACTATTTATAATCATATGAAAAGGTGCTCCAAATCACTATTAATCAGAGAAATGCAAATTAAGACAACTCTGAGGTACCACTACACACCTGTCAGATTGGCTAAAATGACAGGAAAAGATAAAGATGAATGTTGGAGGGGATGTGGGAAGACTGGGACACTGAAGCATTGTTGGTGGAGCTGTGAACGGATCCAGGCATTCTGGAGAGCAATTTGGAGCTATGCTCAAAAAGTTATCAAACTATGCATAGCCTTTGACCCAGCAGTGTTTCTATTGGGCTTATATCCCAAAGAAATCATAAGAGAAGGAATGGGCCCTACATGTGCAAGAATGTTTGTGGCAGCTCTTTTTGTAGTGGCTAGAAACTGGAAACTGAATGGATGCCCATCAATTGGAGAGTGGCTGAATAAATTATGGTATATGAATTCTATGGAATATTATTGTTCTGTAAGAAATGACCAGAGGGACGATTTCAGAGAGACCTGGAGAGACTTGCATGAACTAATGCTCAGTGAAGTGAGAAGAACCAAGAGATCATTATTCACGTCAACAACAATACTATATGAGAATCAATTCTAATGGACATCCCTTTCTTAAACAATGAAATGCTTCAAACCAGTTCCAATGGTTCGGTGAAGAGAGCCATATACACCCAGAGAGAGGGATGTGAAATGTGGACCACAACATAACATTTTCATGTTCTCTATTGAAGTCTGCTTGCATTGTATTTCCTTTATCAGATTATTCTTTCTTGTACATATGATTTCTCCTGCACAAAAAAGGAGGCAATAATTATACATATATTCAATTTCTTAAGTATTCTAACAAAATTATCATGTAGTGGATATCCTGCCATCTAAGGGAGGGTTGGGGAGTAGGGGGGAAAAATTTGTAACAGAAAGCTTTGTAAAGGTTAATGTTTAGGAATTACCCATACATATGTTTTGCAAATAAAAAAGTATTAATAAAAAAAAGAATCTCATAAGAGAGCTGGAGGATAAATGGGAAAATAAGTTGAAATCAGTGCAAGAAGGATATGATGCCCTGCAAAAGAGATATGAAAAAGACACCACTTTATTGAAAAAAATAAAATTAGTGAAGTGGAAAAAGAGTGCAATGAACAAAAAAATTCAATTGGCCAGTTACAAAAGGAGCTTAAAAAGGTAACTGAAGAAAACAACATTTTAATAATAAGAATTGAACAAATGCAAGTGAATGACTCAATAAGACATAAATAATCAGTCAAACAAAAACAAAAAAATGAAAAATTAGATGAAAATAGGAAATATCTCCTAGGAAAAACAACTGACTTGGAAAATAGATCTAGGACAGACAATCTAAGGATTATTGGACTTCCTGAAAGCTATGATGAAAAAAAGAATCTAAACACTATCTTCCAGGAAATCCTGAAAGAATATGGCCCTAAGATTGTAGAATCAGAAGGCAAAATCACCATTGAAAGAATTCACCGATCACCTCCTGAAAGAGAACCCAAAATTAAAACCCCAAGGAATATCTTTGCTAAATTTCAGGACTATTGCACCAAGGAAAAGATTCTGCTAGCAGCTAGAAAGAAACAATTCAAATACCGAGGATCAATAATTAGAATAACACACGATCTGTCAGCCTCCACATTGAAGGATCTAGGGGCCTGGAATCAGATATTCTGAAAGGCAAAGGAACTTGAATTACAGCCAAAAATAACCTATACAGCTAGAATGAGCATTATCCTCCAAAGAAGAAGATGGTCATTCAATAATATATTTGAATTTTACATATTTCTAATGAAAAGACCAGATCTGAACAAAAAATTTGACCTCCAAACAGAGAACTCAAGAGAAGGATAAAAAGGTAAAAAGGAAAGCACTCTTGAGTACTTTATTTTTACTACAGTGATACTGAAAGTTTGGGGGTATAAAAACTAGATATTACTTTGATAATATGAAAAAGAGAACTAGAGGGAGAAAGGTTGTCATACTGGGGAAAAGTGGTAAAAATAAGATCTAAAAAAAAGGAGGTAAAAACAAGGTAAAACCTCTTGAAGAGGCAAAGAAAATGTAATATAATTGAGAGAAAGAAGGGAGGAAGATGAGCATTGGGTAAATCTTACTCTAATCAGTTTGGGCTCTAAAAGTGTATATCAGACACTTGATTTCACATAGAAACTTGTCTGTTTCTAGAGGGAAGTGGGAGGGAAAGGAGGAAGAAGAAAGGCATAAACTAATAGAAGGGAAAATAGAAGAATCAGGGGAAAGGAGAAAAAAGAGGGGATCTAAAGGGTGGAGTATTGTTTGGGAGAGGGGGTCATCAAAAACAAAGTACTGAGGAGGGGGGAAGGGAGAAAGGTGAAAGGAAAAGGGAAAATATAACGTGAGTAAATAAGATGGCAGGAAATAAAGAATTAGTTATTCTAACTGTGAATGTGAATGGGATGAACTCTCCCATAAAGTGGAAGCGGATATCAGACTGCATTAAAAACCAGAATCCCACAATATGTTGTCTACAAGAAACACATCTAAAACATAGTGACACATATAGGATGAAGGTAAAAGGCTGGAGCAGAAAATATTATGCTTCAGGTGAACAAAAAAAAAGCAGGGGTAGCAATCCTTATCTCAGATCAAGTAAAAGCCATAGATCTAATTAAAAGAGATAAGGAAGGAAACTATATTTTATTAAAGGGTACTGTAGATAATGTAGCAATATCAATACTAAATATATAAGTACCAAGTGCAATAGCATCCAAATTCCTAGGGGAGAAATTAATAGAGATGCAAGAAGAAACAGACAGCCAAAATATACTAGTGGGGGATCTCAACCTTGCTCTCTCAGAATTAGATAAAGCAAACCACAAAATAAATAAGAAAGAAACTAGGGAGATAAACCAATTGTTAGAAAAGTTAGGTATGATAGATCTATGGAGAAAGTTGAATGGAGACAGTAGGGAGTTTACTTTTCTCTCAGCACTCCATGGAACTTATACAAAAATTGACCATATGTTAGGGCATGAAAACCTCAAAGTCAAATGCAGAAAGGTGTAAATATTAAATGAATCTTTTTCAGATCATGATGCAATAAAAATCACATGCAATATAAGGCCAGGAGAAAATAAACCAAAAGTTAATTGGAAATTAAAAAATGTAATCCTGAAGAATGAGTGGGTGAAAGAGCAAATCATAGACACAATCAATAATTTCATTCAGGAGAATGACAATAAGGAGACAATATACAAAAATTTGTGGGATATGGCCAAAGCAGTTATAAGGGGCAATTTTATATCTCTAGATGCTTACTTGCATAAAATAGAGAAAGAAAACCTCAACTAATTGGGCTTATTATTAAAAAAAAAACTAGAAAAAGAACAAATTAAAAACCCTCAATTAAATACCAAATTGGAAATTCTAAAAATAAAAGGAGAAATTAATAAAATTGAAAATAAGAAAACTATTGTATTAATAAATAAAACTGAGTTGTTTTTATGAAAAAAACCAAAAAAATAGATAAGCCTTTACATAATTTGATAAGAAAAAGGAAAGAGGAAAATCAAATTGTTATTCTCAAGAATGATAAGGGAGAACTTTCCTCCAATGAAGAGGAAATTAGAGCAATACTGAGGAGTGACTTTCCCCAACTTTATGCCAGTAAGTTTGATAATCTAAATGAAATGGAGGAATATCTACAAAAGTATAGATTGCCCAGGTTAACAGAAGAAGAAATAAATTATTTAAATAGCCCCATATCAGAAAAAAAAAATAGAACAAGCTATTAACCAACTCCCTAAGAAAAATTCTCCAGGGCCAGATGGTTTTATATGTGAATTCTACCAAACATTCAAAGAACAATTAATTCCAATACTATACAAATTATTTGAGAAAATAGGGACAGAAGGTATACTGCTAAATTCCTTCTATGAGACCGATATGGTGTTGATAGCTAAACCAGGTAGGGTGAAAACAGAGAAAGAAAACTATAGATCAATTTCCGTAATGAATATTGAAGCAAAAATCTTAAATAATATATTAGCAATGAGATTACAGAAAGTCATCCCCAGGATAGTACACTATGAGCAAGTAGGATTTATACCAGGGATGCAGGGCTGGTTCAATATTAGGAAAACTATCAGCATAATTAATTATATTAATAACCAAACTAAAAAAACCATGATTATCTCAATAGATGCAGAAAAAGCATTTGATAAAATCCAACACCCATTCCTATTAAAAACACTAGAGAGTATAGGAATAAATGGGCTTTACCTGAAAATGATCAGTAGCATCTATTTAAAACCATCAGCAAGCATCATATG
>JAJPUD010009509.1:0-67783 GCA_023553655.1 Myrmecobius fasciatus
TGATGGACATGGTTCTCTTCAACAATGATGTGATTCAAACCAGTTGTGCTGCGATGAAGATAGTCATATACATCCAGAGAGAGGCCTGTGGGAACTGAGAGTGAACCACAACACAGCATTTTAACGCTTTCTGTGAATATTTCCATGCATTCTGTTTTCCTTCTTAGGTTGTTTTTTTTCTTCTTCTCTTTCTAGATCTGATGTTTCTTGTGCAGTAAGATAACTGTATAGATCTGTATACATGTATTGTACTTGTCATATAATTTATCCTATCTAGCATGTATTAGATTACCTGTCATCTAGGGGTGGGGGGCGGGGGGAGGGAAAGGAAAAGCTTGGGAAAAAAAAGTTTTTTTGCAAAGGTCAATGTTGAAAGGTCACTCATATGTTTTGCAAATAAAAAGCTTTATTTAAAAAAAAAAAAACATTAATCTCTTGATTAATATAAGTAGTCACTTTTTCATCCTTTAAGCAGCACTAGACAATATTGTTAATAGCCATTGACTGTTGATTATCTTCTCTGTCTGAATACTCTCTTTTCCCTGCATTTTTTGTGATTATTCTCTGTCTTGATTGTCTTGAAACTTGAATACATTTGGATAATGATCAGAATGTTCATGAGACTCAAAATTCCTCTCCAAGATATTTGAATTAACTAAAAACATTTAGGTTGGAAAACAGATTTATCATTGAAATGAAAACTATCATTTAGTATTTGAAGGGTTGTCATGTGGAAAAGCAATTGGATGTATTTTGCCTTTCCTTAAGGAGCAGACTTAGGAATGAGTAAACTTGGAAAGAGGGAAATGTATGCTTGATATGGAAAAAAACATTCCAATAATTAGAACCATATGAATAGAATAAATCACCTCAAGAGGTAAATTTCTTTTTACCAGTGACCTTAGAATGAATGCTGATGACCACTGGTGACATTATAGAAACTGCTTGTATTCAGATAAGGCTGGAACTAAATGACGTCTAAGGTTTCTTCTAATTTTGAGGTTTTATAATTCCATAATTCTTCCAAGCCAGAAAAGCTTTGAGCAGTAATAATAATAACAACAATTCATAATTACAGAACACTTCAGAGTTTGCAAAGTATTTTACATATACTACACAATTTGAGAACTAGTTTTGTTTCTTGACACAGACTTGTTAGAGGTTACTTGTTTAGTTATGAAGTTTATTAGTGAAAGTCTAGCCACCAGCTGAATACTTTGGTCAGAGCAAGTCAAGAAAATCTTCTGTTAAAACAGGATGGTGTTGTTATCTTCATTCATGGAAGAAATAAATACTTAGCATCATTTAGCTTGTGCTCCACAAATCTACATCACTTCTCAGTAGGCCAAAAAAATGGTAATAAAAAATGTTAAGTTATGAGTATAGGAATTAAGAACTGGCAGTAAAGGCAAGTCTGGCAACAAAGCTTTAAGAATTTCCAATACTTGTTCCTAAACTTATCAAGGATAATGATTTCATGGACTCAAGAGTCTCCTATCAAGTTTGATACACAACATTAATCATACACAGTAATCTAGTTGTCTCTGAATTGTCCAAGGCCAAGTTAATTTGGATAATTGGAGATAGCAAGATTTAAAACTATTAGGATTCTTTAGCATTGCCCTAGATACACTGGGAGCCTGTTGTGAAAGAGAGGCTTTAGAACTGTTAGGGAATCATAAAATTGAAACATATTGGTGGTTTCTGGATCCTCTCATTTTACAAAGAAGTTGTTTCTTATTTGCTTTTTGTGATCAGGAGAAGAAAGCCATATACTGAAAGGTGCTTGAAGCCAGAATATCTGAATGTAAGTCCCCATTCCTCCAATTTCTATGCTATGTGACTTTAGGTGAGGTAATAAAAACTTTCTGAACCTCATTTTCCTTTTGATGAGATATGAGCATCATAATCATTACCGCCAATGTTAATACTGTGATATTATTTTTACTAGCTTATATGGTAGATTAAGCATCAAATGAAATAATACAAAGTAATGGTAATAATAAGTTACAATAATAATAAGTATTGTGCTTTAAGATTTACAAATTGTTTTTACAAATGTTTATCGAATTTCATATATTATTATTATTCATTCTCTCTTACCTTCCTTCCATCATCACTTCCTCCCCAAAGGGCTACATTGACTTTTTATGAGCTATAGTGTCCAGAGCGGCTCACTAGAGGAGGACCAAATGCTAATCATGGGTGAGAATTGAAGGGGTGGGACCTCATGAAGATGGTCAAACAGGAGTCCAAAATTTTCTCAGCCTTATACATCCTAATATACTTATACAACTATAGCACATTGCACATGCACTAACTATAGGATACTGTGCATGGGGGACCACATAAACAACTTGCTATTGTATGCTGATGTTTCCTTGCCACTTTGGTATAACTCTGCTTTAATTATAACACAGGTTATCAAGCCTCCTGACTTCTCAGGAAGGTTGAGATGCCTCTAGGGGGGAGATGGAGAGCCAAACCAGACATGTCAGCAGAGTTCCTTTTACTGGACTAAAGTGTTCCTCACTATGACCCTCTACACTATAGCAATGTCTATAGGAATCCATTGTTCATTTTTCTCTTTCATCATCCATCTCCATTGAGTTAGGGAAGATTTTTGAAATATGTTTATGGAAAAAGAGTGGCAGCCCTACTGAGGCACAGGTAAACAGAAAAAAAAATATGTCAGGTGGCACAAAGAATCCACAGGCATGTGACAGCAAAAAAAGTGATAAGGGAAGGTTTTTGGAA
Organism: Myrmecobius fasciatus; assembly: GCA_023553655.1. Taxonomy (NCBI): domain Eukaryota; kingdom Metazoa; phylum Chordata; class Mammalia; order Dasyuromorphia; family Myrmecobiidae; genus Myrmecobius; species Myrmecobius fasciatus. The sequence continues at coordinate 2,758 of JAJPUD010009509.1, forward strand.
GACTGGTACTGATAAAAGTCTTAGATATGCTAATTTTCCCAATGACAAGCTTGAAAATATGAAGACTGGAAGATCAGAAAAAAATATAACAATGAGTATTTCTGTCTGCACAGAGCCAGCAAATTAGATCAATTAACTCTGCAAGAACTTAAAGTGACTAGTATGGATATTTACTCATTACATACATCAACTACAATTGAATTAAGAAACTTTAAAGCCTTAAGAAAATTTCATATTCCATTCCTCAACACTTCTTTGCCTTACTCCACTCCAAGTGAGGAAGGGTGAATATAAAAAAGGCTATAGTCTTACCCTAAAACCTAGTATTTATTGAATCATAGCATTTAGAGCAGAAAGGTATCTTAGAAATAATTTGACCTAGTTATCTTATTTATAGAAGAGAAAAGAGGCCACAAGGGACATAGCTTGTCTAAAATCACTTCCATTTATTCATTCATATGGAGTTATCCTAGGTGCTGGGGAAACAAAGACAAAAACAGTATATCCAAAATTCTCAAAGAGCATCCATGGTACTGAAGGGATGATAAAAAAAAACATAAATATTAAGTTATATAAGTTTAGATGTAAGAATATTAACAAATGAAGGAAATAGAAAAGACCTCATACAGAAAGTAGCACTTTAGCTGAATCTTGAAGGAAAGAAGGAATTATAAGAGGAAAAAATGATGAGACAGAATATTCCAGGTGCTGAGGCTTGAGGGGGAAACAGAAGAGGAAGATGAAATATAAGGAACAGCAAGCAGTCCTATTTGACTAGAACATAAATTCTTAGGTTGATGAGAGGGGTTAAGGTGAAATAAATAGAATAGAGGAAGTTTTTTGTTTAATTTTGCTTTGTTTTTGTGAGGCAGTTTGGGTTAAGTAACTTGTCCAGGTTCACATAGTTAGTAAGTGTCAAATGTCTAAGCTCAAATTTGAATTCATGTCCTCCTGACTCCAGGATCAGTGCTCTAATCACTATATCACCTACTTTCTCCATAAAAGATTTTTAAGAGCTTTAAATTCCAAATAAGTATTTATATTTTATCCTAAAGATTATTAGGAATAACCAAAGATTATTGATAGAGGAGTTACCTACCTCAGACATGTGCTTTATGAACATCAAATTGGCCCCTATGGGCCAATTATGAAATGATATTAGAGGCAAGAAGAAAATTTAAGAAGCTCTTGCAGTATTTCTTTAAAAAAAGTGGCAAGATCCTGAACCAGGACAGTGATTATTTGAATGGAAAAAAGACTGCAGTTGTGAGAGAAATTCTGAAAGAGTAACTGATAAAAACTTGCAGATTGGACATGGATTTAAGAAAAATAAATAAAGAGTAAAAGATAACACCTAGATAAAAATCCTGAGAGACTAGAAAGAGGGTGGTTCTGTTGCTATAACTAAGAAAATTAGGAAGGATGGGTATAGGAGAAAAGAAAAAATATTTCTATTTTGAACATATTGCATGTCCTTGTTGCATATTAGATACTTATGAGACTCCAAGATGAAAATGTCTAACAGGATGCTTGAAGTTCATAAGAAATAAGGTTGAATTCATAAATTTGAGAGTCATATGCAAGACTATAGAGAGAGTGAAAAAAAGAAAGCCTAGAACAGTCCAAAACTAGGAGAAAGAAAATGAAAGAAACAGCAACAGGACCTAAGAAAGAGCAGTCATAAAGGTAGAAGATCATTATCAAAAAATTCAAGTTAAGAGAAAGTATGTAAGAGAAGAAAGTTGTCAACTGGGTCAAAAGTCAAGTTAAGAAAGTCAAGAAGGATGAGAATTGAGAAAAATCTTATGGGATTTGGCAATTAAAAGATTATTTTAGAATTCTCTCTGCCTCTTTCATAATTATATATAATCTACAAAACAATTATAGTTGAATCTGCAGAACCAAAAAAAAAAAAAAAGCTGAGAAACCTGCCCTTCACCCTACAAAAGATGAAATCATTGTGAATTAACATTTAAAAATGCTAATCCCTAAAGAATTCATTTAGTTCTGCTTCCCTACTATATTCCTCATGTGGACTTGCATCTTGGGATACTTATTAGTATTACCTCCAGGGAGAGATTTTTACAGCATTCTTCACCAGTGGTTCACTGCCCATATCACTCAATCTTATGTTTCCAGCTGCATGGAGATGGAGTCAATTTGAAGAGATGTACTGCCTTCTGCCTAAGGTATTCCCTAGGTTAGGGAACCTCAATATCATGGGGATCCTGTGATAGAATCCATGTCTATCCCTAGTCCTGAAAAAAAAAGATAGACACTTATTTAGCTAGTAAAGTGAAGAAAAGGAGGAGAGTCAAGAGACAAACTCAGGCATAAAATAAGCATGCTTACTTCACCTTAATCAGAAGGAAAGAAGATTGAAACCAAGTCGAATCTGTTCTACATCTGTGAGACTATTCTACATCCATGAGACTGTAAAATAATAAGCAGCTTCTATCTAAAATCAATAGGAGCTTTTATTTGTGACAGAGAGAAGCTGGATGCATTCCCAATAAGATCAGGGGTGAAACAAGGATAACCATTATCACCACTATTAGTCTACATTGTACTCAAAATATTGACTTCATCAAAAAGAAAAGAAAAAAGAAAATAAAGGAATTAGAATAGTTGATGAAAAGTTAAATCTACCACTCTTTGGAGATGATATGATGATATACTTAAAGAATCCTAGAAAATCATCCACAAATCTACTTAAAACAATTAATGACTTTAACAAAGTTGGAAGATATAAAATAAACCCACAGAAATCATCAGAATTTCTATATATTCCTGACAAAGCCCATCAGCACAAGATAGAATGAAAAAAAAAATCAATTTAAAATAATTGTAGACAAAACAAAATACTTGGTTGTCTACCTGCAGAAATAAACCCAGGAACTATAAGACAAAATTACTAAATACTTCACAAATAAATAAAATCATATCTAAACAATTGGAAAAATATCAATTGATCATGGATAGGCAGAGCTAATATAATAAATATGACAATTCTACCTAAATGTTCAACATATTCAATGATTTACAAATCAAACTGCTGAAAAATTATTTTATAGAGCTAGGAAAATACAATAACAAAATTGATCTGGAAGAACAAAAAGTTAAGAATATCAAGGGAAATAATGGGAAAAAATACAAAATATGGTGGCTGAGCAGTACCAGACCTGGAACTATTTTATAAAGTAGCATTTATCAAAACCATTTGGTGCTAGCTAAGAAACAGAATGATGAATCAGTGGAATAGATTAGATACACATGACATGACAATAATAAACTAAGGTAATCTCGTATTTGATGAACCCCCAAACTCCAGCTTCTAGGATGAGAACTCACTATTTTACAAAAATTTCTGGGAAACCTGGCAAATAGTGTCAGAAAATCAGCATAGACCTACATCTTACATCCTATACTAAATAAAGTCAAAATGCGTACATGATTTGGTTATAAAGGGTGATACCACAAACAAGTTAGGAGAGCAAGGTATAACCTATTAGATTTTTGGAGAAGAAAGGAATTTATGACCAATGAAGAATTAGAGAGCATTATGAAATGCAAAATCTACAACTTTGATTACATTAAATTAAAAAGGTTTGCACACATAAAAACACTAACAGGATTGAAAAGGAAGTACATAGCTGGGGAAAACATTTTTCAACCAATGTTTCTGATAAAGCTCTCATTTCTAAAATATATAAAGAACTGTATCAAATTTATAAGAATACAAGTCATTCCCCTATTGATAATTGGTTAAAGGATATGAACAATTTTTAGATAATGAAATTAAAGCCATCTATAGTCATGTGAAAAAATACTCTAAATCACTATAGATTAGAGAAATGCAAATTAAAACAACTCTGAGGTACCATTTCACACCTCTTAGATTGACTAAAATGACAGAAAATATAATGATAAATGTTGGAGAGGTTGGGGAAAAACTGTACACTAATGCATTATTGGTGAAATTGTAAAATGATTCAACCATTCCGGAGAGCTATTTGGAACTATGCCCAAACAGTTATAAAATTGCATCCTCTTTGAACCAGCAGTTCCACTTCTGGATCTATATTGGAGTGAGAAAAAACCCATATGGACAAAATGTTTTTAGCAGTTCTTTTTGTGGTGGCAATGAATTGGAAAACAAGTGGATGTCCAACAATTGAGGAATGACTGGACAAGCTGTGGCACATGAAAGTAATGGAATATTATTGTTCTATAAAAAATTACAAACGATTTGATTATAGAAAGACCTAGAGAGATTTACATGAACTGACGCTGAGCAAAACAAACAGAACCAGGAATACATTGTACCCAATAACAGCAACAATGTGTCATGATCTACTATGAAAGGTTTGGTTATTTCCAACTCTAAAAGCTTTGTAATTCTCTGTACATCTTGTGTTTTCTTTATTTGTGCATGTAGCTTGTCCCACAAATATGTAGAACCTAATGAGATAGCTTTCTGGGGAAGAGAGAATAAAACATTAGAGTACTTTTTGCCATTGGCTGTGCAAGTTAATGCTGAAAGTTCTTCATCCCTCCCATTGTTTCTTCCTCTCAGTTTGCAGATAAAAGTATTTTCCTTTACAAAGATGTCTCAATGGGTATTTATATTTTTTATTGTCATTATTGTTACTGCTGCTGTTGTTAACTTTCCCAGATATATTGAATGGATAGAGCCAGCTCAGGGAAATTTTTTTCTTTTTACAAAATATTACAGAAACTTACTCCTACTTTGGTGGTTAGAAAGACAATCTGAGTTTATATTTTATGAACTATTTATCTTATTTTTTTCATCCATTTCTATCCCTGTTTCTATATCTCTCCCTCTGTCTGTCTCCATCTCTCTGTCTCTACTGTGGCTGTGTCTCTATGTGTCTGTCTGTGTCTCTCTCTGTCTATGGCCTTCTTTCCTCTCAATTGCTCTCTGACTCTGTCTTACTTTTTCTTTCTTACTCTTTTTCACTGGGTTTCCCTATCTCATTTAGGATGGAAATACAGTGACTACTCTAGCATGGTTAGCTACTCACTTGTATGGAAACTTTGATCTGTTTCTGACCAGTGGTGCTAATTTGCTTCTCTTTAGGCAACTTGGTCGCTTCCTACTGCAAAGATCTCAATGTACTGCCACCTGACTGTCCAGACAGACAATCAGGCTTTATCCCACAGTATATCAGAACTCCCAAACTTAGTCAATCAATTCAGTCACAGAAAGAACTCCAGTGCTATACCACCAGACCTGGCTGACCCACACTTTTCAATTCCCAAGGATAAAACTGGAATCAAACCTGGTATTTTCTTTCTCTCTACCTCTCATAATATGGGCCTGTCTTTGATTTCTATTGGTAATTTATCCTACCTTCTCTGCATGGTCACAAGCTAGCCTAAAGCTTCCTTCAGTCTTTAGATTAGAGGTGAGAAACCTTTTTTCTGTCAAGGACCATTTAGATTTTTATAACATCTTTCAGGGGCCATACAAAATTATTCATTTATAGAACTAAAGCAGTGGGAGGTTGTGGTACCTAGGTTTTAGCTCATCATTGCCTGGGATTGATTATGTAAATAATTTCACAGGCCTTATACCACCAGCAACCCAGACATTTGCCAACCCTACTCTAGATAGGAGAGTGGAGGAATAAGAAAGAGGGGTGGAGGGAAAATTATCATTTATTTTGAACCAAGAGCTAGAGACAAGGTGATCTGTGTGGTTTTCTCCCTTTGCTTTTTGGTTGAGAGGAATAGGAGTGACATCTATGCATGAGCTACAGGTATATGTTCTTTTCTTCCTAGTACACCCTAAACACTTTAAGAACAAGGACCAAGTCTGATTTCTCTCTGTACTCACTTTATGCCTATGAGTTTAAGGAAAAAATAGTTTTATTTAGCTAAATAAACTCTCTGAAGATTTTTAATGTAAGCATCACTTTAAGGGCAATAGAAAATCACATGGTGAGTATGTGCAAGATGCAACATACTACAAATGATGAGTTATACAATAGTATAAAAGGTGCCATCAAAGACATATGATGGGGAAAAGATGGAATGATGATAAGAGGGAATGATCATGATGAATAGTGCGTTCCTTTGGTCCCAGGACAATGTTGGAAAATAGAAAAAATGAAAGGCCCCTAGGATTTGGAAGGGAATGTCATATGATGGATTAATAGAAAGATATGGGCATGAAGATATAACATAGACATCATAAATTAATTTGTCCCAGGCTTTGGACAAAATATCTATACCACTGAAATCACAGGTTCATTTATTCACTAAAGTATTCCATACAGAGTGACTCCCAGTATCTTATAAATTTTCATAGGTGCTAAATAAATAGTGGGTTCTTTACAATTGCTTCTTGAATTGAATTTACGGAATTAAAATCCCTAAAGAATGTTTTATGTTATTGAAAACTGGATATAAGCATGCTCTGTGATTTAATGTGCATAGAGTCATAGTTCATCTCTGATTTAGTGTATAACTCCTAGGGAGTTGTGCAAGGCATACTGAAGTTGTTATTTAAGATTAGAGATTCATAGGTCCAGACCTGGGAAGAGCCTCAGAAACTATCTGATTTAAGTCTCTCATTTGATAGATGAAGAAACTAAGCACAGGGCGCTACAGTGACTTGCCTAAAGTAAAACAGCTGATGAGTTTTAGAAGCAGGACTTTAACCCTAATCTTTTTACTCCAAAGCCCCCATTCAACCCACTACATAATGCTACTGATGCAGTCAAGCTATCTGAAGCCTTATTTGTTTCATTAATTCATGGCATAATTACTAACAGTTCTAAAAATGCCCAGTGTTTCCATAAAACTTCAGAAAATCTGAGGCAAGAAATATTGTCATTCAGAAAATTGTTAATCTATGCTGATTCAAGTAGAAATGACAAATATATCTGTTATAATGCAGTAATGGTTAATTAAGGATGATATGGTCACTTCCTTAGGGATTAAAAATGGCAATCATACACAGCTAATACTTAACATTTATCATCAAAGTCCTTTTTCTATTAATATTAGCCAATTAATCTTCATGACAGTACCTCTTTGGGAGATATTAGGACCCTCATTCTGCAATTAGAAAATTTTAACTCAAAAGAAGAAATAACAAATTCATATCTTCCTTCACCTCTCTGAAAAACAATTCTGTACACACAGTCAAGCTGCAGGACCAAAGAGACTTCCCAAGGATGGGGACTGAGCTGTCCTTAAGAGACTTGCTAAAATGAAAAGTGAAAGTCTGTATCAGAATGAGCATTCAATCTCAAGGACTATTGGCTCATGTACTGAGTTTTTTGCCTTGGTTCCTGCTGTTTCTGATAACTATATACCATATAGAATTCATGTCACCTCTGTGACTGACATAAGAGTTTTTCTTCTCTCAGCAGTGAGGTATCTGACCATAAACAGCAAGAAAAAATGAGTTGTCTTATAAGGTTGAGTTTATGAGATAAGAACATATGCACTGACACTCTGATATTAGTCCAAAAAATAAATAAATTCAAGCTTTCCAAGTATTCACAAGAGTATTTTGTGATGCTAAGCCCTAGGGAAACAAATGGTTTTATAACTTGATAATCAATTGAACCTGAAGCCTTTTCAAATTGAATCTGAATATAATTTGGAGAGGTTTCTGATAAAATGTGTTTATTTTTGATCCAACTCCAGTAATAGCTAAAGAACATTAATTAATAATGATGTATTAATAATATTGAACAATAGTTATTTAATTGTTAAATATCATAATCATTAATTATATTATATCATAATTATTTATAAGTTTTGTTTATGTGTATAAATCTCCAAATAATATTATTATATTAACTAATGATGTTATTAATAACAATATTTTTTATTCTGGCCTCCCACCCATGAGGCCTCAGGTCCCCTGGAAGCACTTGAACAAGCAGAAACATTTTAACATAAAACAAATTTGATTTAATATAATAATAGACATAGATGAAACTTGTATATGAACCTTTAGTGATGAAATGAGAATTTTTAATAGTAATCTTCTCTCCAGATCCTGGATATAGACTTTGTTACTCAAATCATGTTCTTGAGTGAGGCACTAGAGACTAGCAATAAAACATTCCTCTTTTCTGTTGGGATAAGCATTAATCTAGAGACATGCAGCAGTTCACTCTTTCCAGCTTCACAGATAGTACTGCTTACTTTCTCACTCTCTCTTGGTCTGCATCTACAGACAAATCTGTTTTTCCTCTGCCTAGCTCCATTAGCACCTTGGGATTTTTTCTCTGCCTTGACTCTTCAGTCCTATAAAGCTCCCCAAATCATCCAACTTCTTAGTCCCCCTTCTCTGTCTTGCTCTTGGTCCTTTGACTTGGAGGTTGCTTTCCATTTTGCATAGAAACTCAGAGTAAACCCCCCCAAAAGACAGAGGCATGAGGTGCTTGCCCTATTCCTTTAGTACATGCCCATTTGAGTTATTGAATGAAAAAATGAGATAACACTAATAAAAGTTAAATAAGGGTGCCCTCTGAATAAGCCCGATGTAAGATTTTTAGACCAGGTAATACTAGGGGGAAAAAAGAATGATGTTAAATTTTGAAGACTTTAAGTCTGGCACAAAGCATGTTATCATAGAAAATCACTAAATCAGGGATGGAGCCAAGATGGTGAAGTGAAGACAAGACTCTCTGTGTCCTCCTCTGATGTTCTCTCAAATCAACAGAAGATTAAGCCTCTGAACTGATTTTTAACACAAATATTTGGGTTGCAAAACATTCCTTGAAGAAAGTACCTTTGAAGAGCATCAGAGCAGGTCTGTTTCAGTCAGGGGCTCAGGCTCAGGCAGGAGATCAGGCAGGGGCTCAGGCAGTTTGCCGAGTTTGCAGTTTGCCAAGTGCAGCTCTGAGAGAGACAGGGCAGGAAGCTGGGTGGGACTCAGCATGGCAGATCCTGAACTAGGGATTCTATCTGAGGCTCTCGGGACATTCTGCCCTGATTTCAGGCAGGCCCTTTGGCAGATCTGCCTTCTGTAAAAGGCACAGGAAGTTAATTATCTGAATTGCCCCAGGGCAAATAACCACAGCAGGTGCTTCTCAGCTTTAAACAGACCCCAAGATGTTTAAAAAAAAATGAGTAAGAAACAGAAGAAATCTCTCACCATAGACACCTTTTATGGAGAGAAAGAAGGGCAGGCCCCAGATCCTGAGGTTTCTATAAGCAAAGCAACTCCAGAGGAAGCCACCAAGGGAGACACAACCTGGTCCCCCTTTCACAAGGCTTTCCTGAAAGACTACATAAAGAATCTCAAAAGAGAGTTAGATGAAAAATTTGGAAATGAATTGAGATCAGTGCAAGAAGCCCTCCAAAAGAGATATGATAAAGAACCAATTTACTGAAAAACAAAATTGGTGAAATGCAAAAAAGTAAGCAATGAACAAATTGGACAGTTACAAAAGGAGCTAAAAAAGGTAACAGAAGAAAACAATACATTAAAATTAGAATTGAACAAATGCAAGTGAATTACTCAATAAGACTTCAAGAATCCATCAAACAAAAACAAAAAATAAATAAATAAAAAAGAAGAAAATATGAAATATCTCCTAGGAAAAACAACTGACTTGAAAAATAGATCTAGGAGAGACAATCTAAGGATTATTGGACTTCCTGAAAGCCATGATGAAAAAAAGAATCTAAACACTATCTTCCAGGAAATCTTGAAAAAAAACTGTTCTGATGCTTTACAATCAGAAGACAAAATCAGCATTGAAAGAATTCACCGAACACCTCTTGAAAGAAACCCCAAAATTAAATCCCCAAGGAATATCGTGGCTAAATTTCAGGACTATCACACCAAGGAAAAGATACTGCAAGCAACTAGAAAGAAACAATTCAAATACTGAGGGACTGTAATTAGAATCACACAAGATCTGTCAACCTTCACATTAAAGGATCGAGGGGCCTGGAACCAGATATTCCAAAAAGCAAAGGATCTTGGATTACACGCAAGAATAACCTTTCCAGCTAGAATGACCATCATCTTCCAGGGAAGAAGATGGACATTTAATGACATAGGTGAATTTCACCTATTTCTAATGAAAAAACCAGAGTTGAACAAAAAATTTGACCTCCAAAAACAGAACTCAAGAGAAGCATAAAAAGGTAAAAAGGAAAAAACTCTTGAGAACTATATTTCTACTATGGATATACTTAAAGAATGGTGTTATAATTAGATATTACATTGATAATATGAAAAAGAAACTAGAGGTGGAAAAGCTATGGTATTGGGGAAAAGAGGGAAAAGGTAGTACAATAAGATTTTTTAAAATGAGGTAAAAATAAGGTAAAATCTCATGAAGAGGCAAAAAAAACTAATACAACTGAGTGAAAGAAGGGAGGGAGATGAGCATTGTGTGAATCTTACTCTCATCAGACTGGGCTCTAAAAGAGTATATCAGACACATTTGGTTTCACAGAGAAACGTCCTTCCTTATAGGGAAGTGGGAGGGGAAGGAGGAAAATAAAGGGATAGACTAATAGAATGGAAAATAGAAGAATCAGGGGAAAGGAGTAAAAAAAGGGGGAGGGACTCTAAAGGAGAGGACTCTTTGGAGGAGGTGGTCATCAAAAGGAAAATACTGGGGAGGAGGGAAGGGGCTTAGGAAAGAGAAAAGCATAACCTAGAGTAAATAAGATGGCAGGAAATACAGAATTAGTTATTTTAACTGTGAATGTGAATGGGATGAACTCTCTCATAAAAAGAAGCAGATACCAGACTGGATTAAAAACTAGACTCCAACAATATGTTTTTTACAAGAAACACATCTAAAGAATAGAGACACATACAGGGTGAAGGTAAAAGACTGGAGCAGAATCTATTATGCTTCAGGTGAACAACAACAACAACAAAAAAGCAGGGGTAGCAATCCTTATCTCAGATCAACTAAAAACAAAGATAGATCTAATTAAAAGAGATAAGGAAGGAAACTATATTTTACTGAAGGTTACCATAGTTAATATAGCAATATCAATACTAAATATATATGCACCAAGTAGCATAGCATCCAAATTCCTAGAGGAGAAAGTAAGAGAGATGGAAGAAGAAATAGACAGCAAAACTATAGCAGTGAGGAATCTCAACCTTCCTCTCTCAGAATTAGATAAATTAAACCACAAAATAAATAAGAAATAAATTAGGAAGGTAAACAAATTGTTAGAAAAGTTAGGTATAATAGATCTTTGGAGAAAATTGAATGTAGACAGTAGGGAGTTTACTATTTTCTCTGCAGTTCATGGAACATGTACAAAAATTGACCATGTGTTAGGGCAAAAATCCTCAAAATCCAATGCAGGAAGGCAGATATAGTAAATGCATCTTTTTCAGATCATGATGCAATAAAAATCACATACAATATAAGGCCAGGAGAAAATAAACAAAAAGTTAATTGAAAATTAAATAATCTAATCTTAAGAATGAATGGGTGAAAGAGCAAATCATAGACATAATCAATAATTTCATCCAGGAGAATGACAATAATGATACATCATACCAAAATTTGTGGGATATGGCCAAAGTGGTTATAAGGGGTAATTTTATATCTCTAGATGCTTACTTGCATAAAATAGAGAAAGAGAAGATCAATGAATTGGGCTTACTATTAAAAAAAAAAACTAGAAAAATAACAAATCAAAAACCCTCAATGAAATACCAAATTGGAAATTTTGAAAATAAAAGGGGAGATTAATAAAATTGAAAATAAGAAAACTATTGAATTAATAAATAAAACTGAGTTAGTTTAATGAAAAAACCAACAAAATAGATAACCCTCTAGTTAATTTGATTAGAAAAAGGAAAGAAAATAATCAAATTGTTAGTCACAAAAATGATAAGGGAGAACTTTCCTCCAATGAAGAGGAAATTAGAGTAATAATTAGGAGTTACTTTGCCCAACTTTATGCCAATAAATTTGATAATCTAAATGAAATGGAGGAATATCTACAAAAATATAGAGTGCCCAGGTTAATAGAAGAGGAAATAAATTATTTAAATAGCCCCATTTTAGAAAAAGAAATAGAACAAGCTATTAATCAACTCCCTAAGAAAAAATCTCCAGGGCCAGATGGATTTACATGTGAATTCTACCAAACATTCAAAGAACAATTAATTCCAGTACTATATAAACTATTTGAAAGAATAGGGAAAGAAGGTATACTACGAAAATCCTCTATTCCTTGATACAGATATGGTGCAGGTAGTGTAAAAACAGAGAAGGAAAACTATAGACCAATTTCCCTAATGAATATTGATGCAAAAATTTTAAATAAGATATTAGCAATGAGATTACAGAAAGTCATCCCCAGGATAATACATTATGAACAAGGGGGATTTTTAACAGGAATGCAGGGCTGGTTCAATATTAGGAAAACTATCAGCATAATCAATTATATTAATGGCCAAACTAATAAAAATCATATGATTATCTCAATAGATGCAGAAAAAGCATTCGATAAAATCCAAAACCCATTCCTATTAAAAACACTAGAGGGTATAGGAAAAATGGGCTTTTCCTCAAAATGATTAGTAGCATCTATTTAAAACCATCAGCAAGCATCATATGTAATGGAGACAAACTAGAACCATTCCCAATAAAATGAGGAGTGAAACAAGGCTGCCCACTGTCACTATGACTATTTAATATTGTATTAGAAACGTTAGCTTTGGCAGTAAAAGAAGAAAAAGAGATTAAAGGAATTAGAATAGGTAATGAGGAAACCAAATTATCACTCTTTGCAAATGACGGTATACTTAGAGAACCCTAGAAGCGCAACTAAAAAATTACTAGAAACAATTCACAACTTTAGCAATGTTGCAGGATGCAAAATAAATCCACATAAATCATCAGCATTTTTATATATTACCAACAAAGTTTAGCAGCAAGAGATACAAAAAGAAATTCCATTCAAAATAACTGTTGATAGTATAAAATATTTGAGAATCTATCAACCAAGGAAAATACAGGAATTATACGAACTAAACTACAAAACACTTTCCACACAAATAAAGCCAAATGCTCATGAGTAGGCTGAGTGAATATAATAAAATATAATAAAACTAATTTACTTATTTAGTCCCAAGAAATTATTTTACAGATTTACAGATGTAGAAAAAATAGTAGCAAAGTTCATTTGGAAGAACAAAAGGTCAAGAATTTCAAGGCAATTAATGAAAAAATAAAGGCCGATGAAGGTGGCCTTGCTGTACCAGATCTAAAATTATGTTATAAAGCAGCAGTAATTAAAACCATTTGGTACTGGCTAAGAAATAGAGTAGTCAATCAGTAGCATAGGATAGGATCACAGGATAAACTAGGCAATAACTACAGCAATTTAGTGTTTGATAAAACCAAAGACCCCAGCTTTTGGGATAAGTACTCACTATTCGACAAAAACTGCTGGGAAAATTGGAAACTAGTGTGGAAGAAACTAGGGCTTGACCCACACCTAGCACCACATACCAAGATAAAATCTAAATGGGTTCATAATTTAGATATAAAGAGTGATATTATAAGCAAATTAGAGGAACATAGGATTGTTTACCTCTCAGACCTGTGGAGATGGAATAAATTTATGTCCAAAGAAGAACTGGAACTCTTAATTGAACACCAGACAGAAAATTTTCACTATATTAAGTTAAAAAGTTTCTGTACAAACAATACTAATGCATACAAGATTAGGAGGGAAGCAATAAATTGGGAAATCATGTTTACATTTAATGGTTCTGATAAAGGCCTCATTTCTAAAATATATAGAGAATTGTCTCATATTTATAAGAATTCAATGCACTCTCCAACTGACAAATGGTCAAAGGATATGAACAGATAATTTTCAGATGATGAAATTAAAACCATTTCTAGTCATATGAAAAGGTGCTCCAAATTACTATTGATCAGAGAAATGCAAATTAGGACAACTCTGACATAAAATTGCACACTTATCAGATTGGCTAAAATGACAGTAAAAGATGATGAATGTTGGAGAGGATGTGGGAAAACTGGGACACTGATACATTGTTGTTGGAACTGTGAGTGGATCCAACCATTCTGGAGAGCAATTTGAAACTATCCTCAAAAAGTTATCAAACTATGCATACCCTTTGACCCAGCAGTGTTTCTATTGGGCTTATATCCCAAAGAGATCTTAAAGGAAGGAAAGGGCCCCACATGTGCAAGAATGTTTGTAGCAGCCCTTTTTGTAGTGGCTAGAAACTGGAAACTGAAGGGATGCCCATCAATTGGAGAATGGCTGAATAAATTATGGTATATGAATGTTATGGAATATTATCGTTCTATAAGAAACTGCCAACAGGATGATTTCAGAGAGTCCTGGAGACACTTGTATGAACTGATGCTGAGTGAAATCAGCAGAACCAGGAAATCATTATACACAGCAACAATAAGACGATATGATGATCAATTCTGATGGACATAGCTCTCTTCAACGATGAAATGCTTCAAACCAGTTCCAATTGGTCAGTGAAGAAGGCCATATACACCTAAAGAGAGGGATATTAAATGTGGACCACAACATAACATTTTCATGCTCTTTATTGATGTTTGCTTGCATTGTTTCCTTTCTCAGATTTTGTTTTCTTATAGACATGATTTTTCTTGCATGGCAAGATAAGTGTGGAAATGTGCATACATATATTCGATTTTCAAGTATTTTAACATAATTAACATGTAGTGGACTTCCTGCCATCTAGGGGAGGGGTGGGGCCAAGGGGGGAAATATTTGTAACAGAAAGCTTTGTAAGGGTCATTGTTGAAGAATTACCCATACATATGTTTTGCAATTAAAAAGCTTTAATGAAAATTAAAAAAAAAAATAAGGGAAAATTGAGATGAAGTCCATGCTTATTTTGAGGCCTGTATAAGGTAGTTCTTAAACTGCCTAAGATTTGTAGTCCCTAACCTTAATGATTGTTTTCTTTAGATTTCAGATGTAGAGAACTATGTTTCTTTATGTTCTGACTCTTTAGCAGCTCTTATTTTCTTTTTTAAAAAAATTCTCAGAAGTCATATTTAGTGCCAATGAGAATGAATATATCCATGTATGTATATACAAACGTAACAAAACAGAAACAAAATCTTAAAGAAAAAGAAAGAAAAGTCACTAAATGCATGGTATTAAAAGGCAGGTTTTGAGTTAGATCATTTTACCATTTCCTAGGCATGTGCATGTAAGTAATTCCATTTCCCCTATGTGAACTTCAGTTTCTTCAAATGAAGAATGAAGGGCTAGGAATAGATGACTTCAGATCATAAGGTGGTAGAATTAGAGATAAAAAAGAGAAGCTAATGCTTATCTTGTTTAATCCCCTCATTTTGTAAATAGGAAACAGAAACTCTGAAAATTAAATTACTTGTCCAAGGTCACAGGTAAGATGTAAATTCAGATCCTTTGATTCCCAAATCCAGGATTTTTTCCATTATATAATACAGCTTTCTAATTCTAAAATTCCTTTCAGATCTTATGTTTCATGGTTTTAAAATTCTATGACAATATTTCCTAAAGTTCCAAAATTCCATGTGGTAGTGGAAATCACTTATTTTTCTGCAACCTGTTAAGAAAACCTGTCTCATTTTTAATGTTGACCATGCCATGTGGGATCATGGAGTAGAACTTGCTACCACTAAGGAACTGTCAGTAATATTTCTCATAGATTGATCACCCAGTAGACATAGGGGTACACTGGAAAGATTTACATGAATTGTTGCTGAGTGCATTGAGCAGAACCAGAAAAACATTGTATTCTATAGTAATGGCAACATTGTATAATGATCAGCTATGACCGAAATAATTTCTTTGCAATACAATGATCCAAAAAAAATTCCAAAAGATCCATGATGGAAATTGTTATCTACATCCAGAGGAAAAATTATAAAATCTGAATGCAAATGAAAGCATACTATTTTCACTGTTTTTGTTGTTTTTTCTTTCTTTCTCATGGATTTTCTCTTTTTTTCTGATTCTTATTTAACAACATGACTAATGTGGAAATATTTTTAATATGATTGTACATATAATTGTATAGATTGTACATATACAATCTATTGTATTACTTGACATCTTGGGGAGGAGAAAGCAAGGAAGTGAAAAATATGGAACTTGAAATTTTATAAAACTAAATGTTCAAAAAAATAAAGTAAAGAGGCAACTAGATGGCACAACTGGATAGAGCACCAGCACTGGAATCAAGAGGACTTGAGTTCAAATCCAGTCTCGGACACTTAATACTTCCTAGCTGTGTGACTCTGGACAAATCACTTAACCCCATTTGCCTTGCCAAAAAAAACAATAATAATAAAAAAATAAAAATGAATGCTGAAAACTATCTTTACTTGCAATTGGAAAAATAAAATACTATTAAAAATAAAAAGAAAGCCCATCTGCACACCTTAAAGTTATAGAAAGAAGAAGTAGTGGAGATACAGAATACAGGCATGCTATGACCAAGGGCACCATACTGGAATAAAAAAAGGAAACTTTAGCCAAAAGACATAGATGATACTAAGTCAATAAAAGGGGTCAAAAATAATATAAGAAAGGAAATAGATAGAAATAGTAGTCAGAGTATCTAGTTAATTGTTAGAATGATAATTCATATATTGTAGCAGTTCTTTATAGTTTAGTAAGTCCTTTCCCTAAAATAACCTTTTGAGGAAAGTTTTATTAGTATTATCCTCATTTTACAGGTAAGCAAAGTAATTTTCAGAACTGTTTAATTTGAGATAAACCTACTTACTTAATTTACATTTGTCTGACAAATAGTGATTTAGAGAATTTGTAAAAGTGATTTCAATTGAAGTGAGGAAGGATTGTTCAAAATCATCAGCCTCATCTCCTCAGAACCATTTAGGTCCAGTACCAAAATCAGTTCTACTACCTAAATGACCAGAAACCACTCATTAAACATCTCTAAGCTTCGCTTTTTGAATCTGTATTCTGTTAGAAATAGAAACCTGCAGGACCTGTTGAAGGGGGTTACTGTGTAGAAAGCTCTTTGTAAAGCATTAAATAAACAGAAGCCATCTCCCAATGCTCCTTAAAAACAGGACTTTTCAGGTTTTCACCTTTATATTCCCAATACCTAGCACAATATCTGGCAGGTTCATAATATGTAGTCAGTGTTTGAATTAAATTAAATTCCATACACATAACCTTCTTTTTTTGCCCCTTTTCTCATTAGATACAATGTGATACATTTAGTGCTGAAAGCTAGCTTAAATATCAGTGAGTCCAGTCTCCTCATTTTACAGATGAGGAAACTAAGACTTAAGAAAAGAAAGTGATCTGTCCAAAGACATATAGGGAGAAATTTGCAAAGCTGAGATTTCACAGAGGTTCCATAAATCCCAAGAAAAATACTTCCTTCTTCAATAAAACAAACTGCAAAAAGAACAATCCAGAGGAAGGGAAAAGAATGGAAACTCTAATTCCTTCCTTTGACTCCAGACAGGTTTAAATGAAATTTTTTGAAAATTTTAGAATGTTATGTTAATGTAAGATAATATTTTTAAATAATCACTGTTAATATCATTGATTAAAAATTGATAAGGAGAGATTACCTAGAATGATTGTAGCAAACTGCCTCTCGCAGACAATTTTACTATGGCAAACGACAGCCTCATACTAAAAACCAGTCAGCATGAGACCCATACTGATCAAGTAACTGAATGTTCTAAGAAGTTACCAAGTTATGTCCATTTTTGCCATGGTACATATTCTGTGCATTTTATTTATTCATTCATTCATGTATAGAAAAGCAAATTATATGTAATATAGACAGACAATTGTTGGGGTCACTGAAAAGTTCAGTGATTTGCCTAAATTCACACATTTAGCAGATACCATAGGCAGGTGTATTATTTTCTAGGAAGTGCCAAGGAAGGAAGAAAGGAAGGAAGGGAAGGGTGGGAGGGAGGGAATAACAGAAAAAACAGGAAGGAGGGAGGGAGGATGAGAAAATTTTTCTTTGGCTATAAATTCTTTATTTTCACATCTTACACAAAACAATGTTTACCATCTAGACATTTATCTGAAACTTGAATATTCAGTGCAAAAAGGGAATTCTGGGAAACTCATAGGGAAGAGAAAGGTATAAACACAATGTTTAGTAAATAGTAAACAGAGATTAGTTAAGAAAGGCAGAAGATTTATACATCATTGATGAATAACTGATCACAAAAGACAAGGAAGAATTTCTAATGCCCAAAAGAAACCAGGTTTGGTTTCTACTTTAATAACCCAAGGATTTCAAAAGCATCTTCCGGATGATGATATAAAATCACTTTTTTTATAATTCTTAACTCATACATTTATTAAAACACCCATCTCAACACAACCAATATTTACTAAGTGCAAATATGTGGAAGGCATATTCTAGGTGCTAGGGATAGACAAAAAATTGCAATGATCCCTGGTCTCACAGAGTTTATATATTCCTGAGTACCCACAAGTTGAAGAAAAGAAATTCACTTAGATTGGAATTGGGGAAGAGCATCAGGAAAGGCTTTCAAGAGGAGAACTTATCTGAAATTGTGTAAATTAAGAATAAGAAGTAGTATTGTTAGACAGCTAGTTCATGCAGTACATCAAGCATTACACCTGGAGTCAGAAAAAGCTAAATTTAAATCTTGCCTTAAACATTTACTAGCTATGTCACTCTGGACAAGTAGCTTAACCAAGGTCTGTCTTAATTTTCTCATCAGTCAGATGAAGATATAGCATTTATCTCATAAAGTTCTCAGAAGGATAAATGAGATAATACTTGTAAAGTATTTTCTGAATTTTAATGTGCTACATAAATACTAAATATTGTTATTATCAAATGCATTCCAGGCAATGGGGATAGCATAGACAAAGGAACAAATATGTGAGATAAAGTATGCAATAAGCACTTATTAAACACCAACTGTATACCAAGAACTGTGCTAAGTTCTGGGGATGTTGAGATCAAAGAAAAGTAAGCTTTCCCTGAAGAAATTTAAATTCTCACCAGGCTGGCATGCATGTATATACATAGTTTAAAATCTATCAATAGCAAATATGAGTTAAGATTTGGGAGAAGGCTTAGTTGTGTACACTAAGATAGTCTGTACAGATAGAAATATTTGGGTTGAGTCTTGAAGAAAACTAAGGATTCCAAGAGGTAAAAGTAACAAGAAAGTTCATTCCAGGATTGAAGGAGAACTAGTGAAAAGGTATAGAGATGAGAGATGAAGTAAGGAGGATGAGCAAGTTCATTTAGAACATTGATAATATGAAAGAAATAAGATGAAATAATACTGGAAAACTAGTTTGGCAGTAAAAAGTTTCAAGTTCCAAAGATATGACTTTATATTTTATAATAAAGGTTTTAGGAAGCTACTAAAGCTTTTTGAGGGGGAGTGAGAATCATGTGTCAGGCAATGTATAAATTGGCTTCATAAATAAAAGTGACATCATCAAGTCTGTCCTTTAGGTACATCACATTGGCAGAATCATGAAATATAAAACTGGAGTAGGGAAACACTTGGATTAGGGAGAACAATTAGAAAAGTATTGAAATTCAGGAAATAGGTAGTGAAGTCCTGAACTAAGGTGATGGCTAGGTGGATGGAAAGAATGAAACAGATGAGAGAAATAAAATGCAAAATGAAAAATTAGCAATCTAGTTAGTAGGTTAATACGAGATTGCGAAGGGCTTGAAATGATGAAGAGGGTTTTTTTTTTTTTTTTTTTTTTTTTTTTTCCTAATGTCAATGAGGTAACAGTGAAGATGTTTGACTTAAAGATAGGGAAGAGTCAGGATAACCCCCAGGTGATTAGAGCAAAGTAGTCCCTCAACAACTTAGTAATGTCCAATAGAAGACTGTGAGAGAAATATATGGTATTTTTTCTGTTTTTCCTACTCCATTTTATTTATCCTTTTGATAGTATCTTCTGATTTGCCCTAATCTGAAAGTGTTAACCTTTTGAGTACCGTTAATGTTTAGATTGTTATTAATATTCTTCATATACATTTTTGAAATTATAAAATAGAACAGGGATGGAAGGTATCCTAACAAAAACCCATACAATTTTTTTTTTGCTTGTTTGTTTTGTTTTTTGGCTGAGGCAATTGGGGTTGTGACTTTGCCCAGGCTCACACAGCTAGGAAGTGTTAAGTGTCTGAGACCAGATTTAAACTCAGGTCCTCCTGACTTCAGGGCTGGTGTTCTATCCACTGTGCCACCTAGCTGTCCCCCATACAATGCTAAGAATACATATAATCTATCATCTTGAGCTAGCTAGAGAGAAATTGATATTCCTCACAAAAAAACAAACAAGAAAGAAGGGGATTTATAGGCATTCTTACAGCATATAATAAAATCTATAATCAAACACTTTTCAAGAAAATTCTGAGAAGATGGTAGAATAAAGCAGGAAATTATCTGACCCTCCCCCACAATATAAAATAGTATAATATATTATTAGATATATATATAACATCAATATAAAATAATGTCTCGGAGTGAACTTTAAGTGACAGAAATAAATAAAAATCAGAATAAAAGAACTGTGAGCCTAAGAAAACTTGGGAGAGCATTAGGAAAGACCTAACCTTTATGGGTGATGGTTTGCCTTGATTGAAATAAAAATAATTCTAGTTAGATACTAAGGAATCAACTATGTTGGGTAGAAGTCCCAGCTTCAAAAACTTTTCCCCCATGCAGGTCAGATAACTGATAAGGGGAAGATTACAGGGTCCTCTACTAATATTGGCCATCAGAACCAGGTGTTCTGATCTGACTTGGTCCCAGATGATACTGTGAACAAGGAGCAGCAAGCAAATGCTGGTGATTCATCACAGGAATGGAGTCACAATAGCTGCTAGCTATCACATTTACAGAAGAATAGAGTCTCTGACTTTGGATTAAGAGAAGAGGGTTAAGCTGAAGTTTGCAGTTGTGGGAAGGACTACAGGGAGTAAGATCATTTGCAGTGACAGTATTGAATGGTGCCTGGGACATGACTCAGGGGGTATAGGAATATTCTAAGTAGGCCCCCAGAAAGATCTCAGAAAATAAGAATAGTCACACAAACATACACACACACACACACACACTCACTCACACACACATACCCCAAAAACCCTGGAGTCCCTTCTTACCACAAAGTTACTAGACAACAAAAAAACTGATAAGAAGAAAAAGGAAAAGGAGAAGGAGGAGGAGGAGGGAAAAAAGGAAGAGGGGGAGGAGGAGGGGAAGGGAATGGAGAAGGGAAAGAAGTAGTAAGCAAAAGAGCAAAAAAAAAATCAAACCATAGATAAACAGTATGGTGATAGAGAAGATTTAGGTTCAAACTCAGAAAAAAAAATATTCAAGTTAAAACAGCTAATTCTGTCTCAAAGAAAAAGGCAAAAGTGTCATAAGCCTCAAGAGTTTTTGGAAGATATTAAATAGGACCTTAAAATCAAATAAGAGCAGTTTAGGACGGGCAATGAAGTGACAATGAAAATCAAGAAAATTATGAAAATAAAGTTAAACAATTGGGGGGGAAAGCAATCCAAAAACTTATGGAAAAAATAATTTCTTAAAAACTAGAATTGCCCAAGGTGAAGCTAAATACTTCAAAAGACCACAAAAAATGATAAAAACAAATTCAGAAGAATGAAAAAAAAATAGAAGAGATTTGAAACATCTCATTAAAAAAACCCTGACCTGGAGAACAAGTTAAGGAATGACAATATTAGAATTGTTGGACTATTTGAAAGTTATGATTTTTTTAAAAGATAATTCAATAAATTATTAAGGAAAATTGTCCCAAAGCTTCAGAACAAGAGGGTAAAATAGAAATAGGAAAAAAAATTATTTTACTACCAACCAGAAGAGATCCCTAGATGAAAACTCATTGGAACATCACATATAAATTTAAAGTTTTCAGGTCAAGGGGGAAAAATACTACAAGGAACTAGGAAAAAAAGTAAATATCATGGAGCTACACTCAGGAAAACTCAAGACTTGCCACCTTCTACATTAAAAGAATGAAGAGCATGGAAAAATATATTCCAAAAAGCAAAGGAGTTGGGCTTGTAACCAAGAATAATTTATCCAGCAAAGCTGTATGTTAAAAGATATTTAATGAAATAGAAGTCTTTCAAATGTTTGTTGAAGAAAAGGCCAGAAATTAATAATTCAACCTACTGGTCTCAGAAAAAACAGAAGAACAGAAACTTTAAAGAACAATTGTAGTGAACATAATAAATTAAAAATCTTTACTTCTTATATGGGGAAATGTTATCTGTAACTCTTTAAAAATTTTATCATTAGTTAGATTGAAAAAGTAAATACGGAAGACTTGTTGAATATAATAATATGTTTTTGTTTTTTTTTTTTAAATCAAGGTGGGTAGAAAGAAGTAAAATAGAGTAATTATTTCATACAAATGAGGCACAAAAGGAAGAACTATTATAGCAGAAATAAGAGGGTATGGAGGACTGATAGTGCTAGAATCTCATTCTTATTAGAACTGGGTTAAAGAAGAAATAGCATAGGCATCTATAAGAGTATGAATATCTACTTAAATTAAAGAAAAATAGGAGGGTGAGGGCATAGGATAAGGGAGGAACTCTTAGAAGGGTATGTAAATTAAAGAGTAGGAAGATAATTGGAAAGAATTAAGGAATAATTGTTTAAAAGAATGAGGATTAGGGAGGCAGTGGTTAGAAATTAATTAGACATTTGAGAAGGTATAGGGCAAAAAGAGGTAGAGAGAAGGATAAGCAGTTATGAAGAATAGATGGAGGAAAATGAAGAACTAGAAATTATAATTTTAAATGTGAATGGGATGGATTCATTCATATAATGAAAAAATATAGTCAAATGGGTTAAAAACCAGAATTAAACAATATATTGTTTACAAGTAACACATTTTAAAATGAGAGATACATGTAGAGTAAAAAATAAAGTATTAAATGAAATTAATTAAATAGATAAATGAGTGGAAAGCTTTCATATACTTCTCTCAGAACTAGATAAATCTAACTAAAAAGAAATAAGAAAGAATAATGATAAGAAATAGATAAAAAAAAGTCAAGGAGATGATACTATCTTATTTAAACCAGAAATGATAGAAATCTGGAGATAACTAATTGTAAAAATAAAAGAACGCATCTTTTTCCTCAATGGTATATGACTCCTTTACAAAAATTGACCATATATTAGGACATAAAAACTTTCTAGTTAAATGAAGAAAAGCAGAAATATTAAATGCATATTTTTCAGGTCATGATGAAATAAAATTATATTTAGTAAAGGACCATGGAAATACAGATTAAAAACTAATTAGAAATAAAATAATGTAATTTGAAAGATTAGAGTTAAAGAATAAATCATAGAAACAATAAACAATTTTGTAAAAAAATTATAATAATGAAACAACAAATGAAACACCTATGGGATGAAGAAAAAGCAGTAGTCAGAAAAAAAAATTTATCTATCTAAATATCGCATCAATAAAATATAGAAAGAGCAGACTGATAAATTACATGTGCAATTTAAAAAAAATACTAGAAAAAGACCAAATTAAAAATTTCCAGTTAAATACGAAATTGGAAATCCTAAAAATTAAAGTTTAGATTAATAAAATTGTAAATAAGAAAACATTTTATTCAATAATTGGTTTTATAAAACTAGAAATTGGTTTTATTTTTTTAAAAATAAAGTAAATAAAGCATTGTCTAATATGATCAAAAAGAGAGAAGAAAATCAGGTAAGTATAAAAAATAAAAAGGTCACTATATCACTTATGAAGATTGGGAGTTATTTTGTGAAATTATATTCCAATAAGCTTAACAGTTTAAGTGAAATGGAAAACTATAAAATTATAAAATGCCTAGATTAACAGAAAAGAAAACAAAATGTCTAAATAAACACATTAGAAAAAGAAATTTTAGTATTTATACTAAAGTATAAATTATAGAGTATAATTATAGTAACTTGTTTGTTCAAAATTATTTTTGAACAGTATTGCTGATACTGTATAAAATGCTTGCTTGATTCAGCTCACTTCATTTTTCATTATTAAGTTATTTCCCAAGATGATCACAGAAAACGGTAAAGAGCATACATGTTATAAAATATTCATAGCAACTCTCTTTGTGGTGTTAAAAGAACTGGAAATTGAGGAGATGCTCATCAATTGGAGAATGGCTAAAGTTATAGTATATGATTGTGATGGAATACTACTGTGCTATAAAAATATGATAAGCCGATTAAATTTTTTAAAGCATTGAAAGATTTGCATAAAATAATGAAAAGAAAAAAAAGTTCTGCATGAGCAGAACTAAGAGAACATTGTATACAGTTTCAGTAATACTGTTCAGTATTGTGAACAATCAAGTTAATCTAAGTACTATTAGCACTCAAATAAACTATAAAGGACCTATGAAGGAAGATACTATTTACTGCCAAAGAAAGAACTGATAAATAGAGGGATGCATAGTTTGGTTATATATATGTTTATAAATATGTGTCAAATTGTTTCCTTCTCTAATGCAAAGGGGGGAGGGAAGGAGGGTTGAAAGGCCGTTTGTAAATTAAAATGTTACCCAAAAATTAATAAAAAGGAAAAAAAACATTATCAAGTTATTGCTATATACTAGGCACACTTTTAAGTGCTGTAGATGCAAAGAAAGAGAAACTCACTTTTTGCTCTCAAAGAATTTATTATTACTGTTGTTGCTGCTATTGCTAGAGAGACCACAAACCACAGTTAACTGCTCAAATTCTATTTAACAAATTGATTCATTTACTAAATTCTCCCATGTTTCTGCCCAGAAAAGACATTTTAATTAAAAAGAAATTCTTATTTATAAAAATAGAATTGTTGCTTTGAAAAAATAATGAAATCCACACATGGAACTACCAGCTGATATTAGAGGGTGGTGGTTCTTTCCATTTTTTTCTTCTTTTTCCCAAGCTAAACATGTTTATGCTTAATTTGGTCTCTTGCATCCCAGGAAAGCATTTGAAGAAAATTAAAAAACACTGCCAAAAAATATAACCATTACCAACCTCTCATCATAAACTTTAATTGGAAAGCAGATATTAAGTATGTATTTTTATTATATTTGAAAGCCATGAATAATATATGACTGGACAATGGTAACACTAGGAATGTTGCATTAGGATTCAAATACAATAGAAAATGCATTGTGCTATCAATTAATGTCCACCTTCTTTGCAGGCAGGATAACTGTGGAACCTCAGTTGGTGATTTACATACTCAAGTCTCCTTATCACAAGCTGAGAAAAAGCCTGTGGGAGAACAGTAGCCAAAGCAGTTGCCAAGACAACTTATCTTCAATTGAATATTACAGCATAAAGAAAGAAGCCTATAAGGAATGAAATTAACTAATGCCTTATCCTGCTCAATCCAGGAGGGAATAATTGACTGCCATCTGAAAGTGTCTAAAAAATAAACTACATGAGTGCCTATACACACATAAGCTGAGACACAACAAATCACAGAGATAAGTTACAGTCACAGATGTACACATGTGCACACTTGTGTGTACACACACACAGATACAGATACACATATGAAACATTCATATATAAATAGATATGAACAAACAAATAACAGAGACACATAAAAATCAACATATATAAACATAGACACATACAGGCATATACAGACATTAAGACATTGGCATTTCCACACACTAGTATCCCTACATCTTCTCCATCAAGCCCCAGAGTCTGCAAAATTGTTTGAACCTGAAATTTATATCTCATAAGTACTTTGGATAGTGTTTCTTCTCAGGACATTAGAGTGAAGAGTGAACCAGAGAAGTGACAGATACCCAGCTCTGCTGATGTTTGATTACTGTTGGGGGCTCTACCACTGTTACTACTATTTTGAATAATCTTAGTTTTAATGAGAGGCTTGCCTGGAGTGGACTAATCATTATGCAACTTTTTATTTCAGGAAAACTGGTACCAGAGGGAAAATGTCTTCTCCATTTGTGCAACCACCCTCTTCCTCTGTCCCTAAGGGAACATATTAAATTCAGAGCTTCCTTGGTCTTTTAAGTTTGTTTATGTGCCTGTGTGATCAGTATTTATGCTAGTTTGGATGAAAATGTGATTGCCTGTGTACAGATGTTGTTGTTCTTATTGAGTAATTTCAGTCATGTCCAGCTCTTCACAACTCCATTTGGGGTTTTGTTGGCAAAGATACTGGAGTATTTTGCCATTTTCTTCTCCAGCTAATTTTACAGATGAAGAAACTGAGGAAAACAAAGTTAAATGACTTGCCCAAGGCTGCACAGCTGCTTACAGATCCAAGGTCAAATTTGAACTCAGGAAAATGAGTCTTCCTCAATCTAGCCAAAAAAAGGAGTGAGATGCCACAGAGAAAAACAAAGACATGAGCTGATGGAGAGAAGAGAATAGAAGAAAATATAGGTGAGGAGGGACAGAAAAAGAGACAGAGGCAGATAGAGAATTGTACAGAGACAGAAAAATAGACAGGAGAGAGATCCTCTAATTTGAAGAAATCTGCTTGAGGACTCTAGAATAATATAAGATAGAATATCATTAGTTCTATATTTTATAAAGCATAATTTTCTAAAGTGGGACTAATACGAATAGAAGCTTACTCTCCGGTTTAGAGGACTGCCATTGGTAGTGGGGGAAGTAGCTGTTCTGTTCATGGATCCCTTAACCCCATCTGCATATTTTCAAATATGTTCAAAAAGATTCCCCTAGTGGAATACAGCTGGAGATAACTGATAGAGAATTTGATTATCTCTGATGGGAGAAGAAGGGAAGCAGATGTGGAATATTGGCAATGCATATATTACAATAGCGGGAACCAAAAGGGCAAGTGTGACTTTTTCCACCTTATATATATGTTTTTTTCACAGACAAATAGTTCAATTTATTAATAAAAAGAAAATTTTCCTGCATCTGAATTGTAATTTTTAAATTATTTAGTTGTTCAAAAACAATAGTGATAAATCCTGGGGAACTGCTCTGGCTGATTTGAACCCATTGAGGAAAATACTGTAGAACAGAGACTCTAAACCTAGCATCCATGAAACCTTTTCTGGGGTTCTATAAAGGGGAGCAATACATCTTTATTTTTATACAAGGTTGTAATTGAAAATTAACATTTTCTTCAATTATTCAAAACATTATCCTGAGTAGGTATCTACAAGCTATATCAAACTACTATAGGATTTCATGACAAAAAAATGGGTTAAGAATCCCTTCCTAGTCATTTTGCAAAGAATCACATTTTATTTTAGCTTATTTTTCATTTAATTTATTTTTATTAAAGCTTTTTATTTGCAAAACATATGTATGGGTAAATTTTCAACATTTGCCCTTCAAAGCTTTCTGTTACAAATTTTTCCCCCTAGCCCCCACCACTCCCCCATCATCCCCTATTTCATGATTTCATATACCATAATTTATTCAGCCATTCTCCAATTCATTGGCATCCATTCAGTTTCCAGTTTCTAGCCACTACAAAAAGGGCTGCCACAAACATTCTTGCACATGTGGGTCCCTTTCCTTCCTTTAAGATCTTTTTCGGGTATAAGCCCAATAGAAACACTGCTGGTCAAAGGGTATGCACAGTAATAACTTTTTGAGCGTAATTCCAAATGGTTGCATCCATTCACAGTTCCACCAACAATGTATCAGTGTCCCAGTTTTCCCACATGCCCCCCAACACTCGTCATTATTGCAAAGAACCATATTTTAAAATATTCCAAAAGGTTGTGCACATATTTTCAACCGCATGTGCCCCATCTTAATGCAAATTAAATAAAGTTGAGTTTCGATTGTAAAATTAAAAAGGGAAAAAGAGGATGTGGATTGGTATACATTGAAAGAAATAATAATTTAACTCTTCTACTATTGAATGTATTGAATAATGAGAGTATCAAGTGAAAAGTATTTCTACTTCATCCTTATAAATATGAAGGACACCCAAATTTGGCTCAGATGAAGCCCCAAAATTGACACCATTTTGGTCCCAATTTTCTTATCGATTGTTCTCACTGATCCTTAGTTGATCAGTGAGCAGATGGGGTTCTTAGTATTACCATTCTTAAGTCTCCACTGGGGTGCTCCCTATTAGCAAACAATCAGTTCATGCCTTTAACTTTTAGAAAAGGAATTTACTGGGAAGTTATAATAAAAGCTGTTACACTATTTGCAT
This sequence comes from Myrmecobius fasciatus, assembly GCA_023553655.1. NCBI lineage: Eukaryota > Metazoa > Chordata > Mammalia > Dasyuromorphia > Myrmecobiidae > Myrmecobius > Myrmecobius fasciatus. Next base: position 31,003 of record JAJPUD010009509.1, read on the forward strand.
TTTTTCCCATTATTAATAGAAGATGCACATTCAGAAGTTGAAAGACTACATATGAAGTCATTCAACTTCTAATAACTTATACAAAAGCAAATAGATAAAACTAAATTAAGAAATAATGAAAATACTGAGAAACCAAGTTCTTCTCCCCTACCAGGTTCCTTCTTAACTTGTTCAAACCATGGCACTCAAAATAATTGCTTCCATTTTATATACCATAAAAATGTCACTGGCTTTTTTGCTCTATCCTTCTATCTCAATGACTGCTTTCTCAGAAAGTGTGATATTTGTTTAATTTTTAACTTTCTTTGTAACTGGAAATATATATATTTTTTGTTTTTAAGCCATTTGGATACCTTGTGTTTATATAACAATGATGATGATGATGTAAATGATAATGATAATAATATCAAAAATTGTAAAATGGATAGAACACTCAGCCTAGAGTCAGAAAGACCTAAGTTCAAATCTGGCTTGAGATACTTATTAGCTCTGTACTCTGGGCAAGTTATTCAACCTCTTTTTGCCTCAGTTTTCTCAACTATAAAATGAAGATCACAGCAACACCTACTTCTTGGGCTATTGTGAGAATCAAATGTGACAATACTTAAAGGCACAGCATAGAGACTAGAACAGAGTACAAATTATACAAATGCTTATTCTTTTCCCTTACTTCTACCAAAATCACAACTGCCTCGTTGTGACCAAAAGCTAATCCCAGTTGTCAAAGACTATCATCTGGGCAGAACAATCCATGACAGGTTCTTCCATTCCAGTGTGGGTAACAATTGCAATGTGAAATTTTCAATGAAGACTAAGGCATATGGAGGTGAAATACCTTTTCCAGAATCTCAGAACAAGGACATTTCTAAGAATGAATGTGAATTCAGGTCTTCTATATAGGAGGCACATTACTCACTGTTTTACCTAACTGTCTTTCTGGGACTAGAAAATAAGATCTCTAAGATCTCTTCCAGCTCTGAATCTAGAATTATAAAATGATAAATAAGATTTTAGTAATGATATATGTTGTCAAAATGCTGTCACACATCATTTGTTCAATTATCAAAGAATGATCATGATTTTCCCACTTTTAGATGAGAAAACTGAGACTGGGGTAAGTAAAAATGTTACTAAAAGTAACAATGATCAGTGACAGAAGTTAGGTACCCTGATTCTTCAATCATTACATATGATAGCACTCTTTCATTACACTGTTTCCCCTAATTCTCACTCTACTTCATGTGTAAATTGCATCCTGGGTATGAGTTTAGATTTATTAGGGCACTTTGGAAAGATGTCAGAGTAGGTCAAAAATTCTTAGTTCTCTATATTTCTTCCAAAACAAGACAAAATAGCACCTCAGGGTGAATGTAGATTGGCAAACAAAAGCAAGAGTTGGGGCAAAGAAGTGGTCCTCTTGGAATAACTGGAGAAGACACCAGAAAGACCTTAGATATGGAGGTTCAACCTGAATGAAGTTCTTTTTTTGAATACCTCTCAGCTATCTCTACTGAAATGACAAACAACAAGCCCTGAGGAAGCTAAATTAGGGGGGTAATCTCAGCCTCACTCATAAGAATTCTCACCTCAAAAGATAGTATGGGAGATTAGACATCTAAGCTGGGGAAGACTGAAGGACCCTCTCTTGTCAAGGGATGCCAATATCAAGATAAGGTAGAAATGGGATCAAGATTTAGATATAAAGGATGATACAATAAGAAAATTAGGTGAACAAGGGATAGCCTTGTCTCAAATCTGTGGAGAAAAGAGAAAATTTTAAACAAAGAAGGACTAGAGAACAATATGAAATGCAAAATGAATAATTTTGATTACATTAAGGTAAAAATATGTCACACAAACAAAATCAATGCAATCAATATTAGAAGGGAAGTAGAATGTTGGAGGAAAATTTTACAGTCAGTGTTTCTGATTAAGGCTTCATTTCTAAAATATATAGAGAACTGACTTAATTTTTTTAAGAATACAAGCCATTCCCTAATTGATAAATGTTCAAAGTATATGCACAAACAATTTTCAGATGAAGAAATTAAAACAATTTCTAGTCTTGTGAAAAATGCTCTAAATCACCATTGATTAAATTAAGATAATTCTGAGGTACCACTTCACAACTCTCAGATTGGTAAAGATGGCAGGAAAATATAATGATAAATGTTGGAAGGAATGTGCAAAAACTGGCACATTAATGTATTGGTGAAACTGCAAATTGATCCAACAGTTCTGCACAGGAATTTTTAACTATGCCTAAAGGGCTATACGATTGCATACCCTTTGATCCAGCAGTGTCACTGCTGGATCTGTATCCAAAAGATATCATAAAAGAGGGAAAAGGACCCACATGTACAAAAATATTTGTAGAAGCCCTTTTAAAAGTTGTAAGGAACTGGAACTTGAGTGGATGCCCATTAGTTAAGGAATGGCTGCACAAATTATGACATATGAATGTAATGGAATATTATTGCTCCATAATAAATGGTGAGCACACTGATTTTAGAAAAACTTGGAAAGACTTACATGAATGATGATAAGTGAAGTGAACAGACCCAAGAGAACATTGTACACAGTAATGAAATTGTGTGATAATCAACAGTGATGGACTTGGCTCTTTTTAACAATGAGATGATTCAAGGCACATCCAATAGACTTGTGATGGGACATGCCATCCTCATCCACAAAAGAACTATAGAAACTGAATGTGGATCAGAGCATAGTATTTTGTTTGCTTGTTTTTTTTTTCACTTTTATCTGATTTTTCTTGCATAGCATGAAAAATGTTTAGAAGAATTTGCACATGTTTAACCTATATTGGTTGCTTGCTATCTTGGGGAGGGGAGAAGGGAAAGGGAGAAAGAGAGAGAAAAATTTAGAACACAATGATTTGCAAAGGTGAACACTAAAAACTATTTCTGTATGAGTTTTGAAAAATAAAATGCTATTTAAAAATTTTTAAGTTTTAGAACAAAGGGAAAAGTAGAAATAGGAAAAAAAAATCTACCAACCATCACCTGCATCAGATCTCAGGTTGAAAACATAGAGAAATGTTATAGCCAAATTTCAAAATCTCAAAATTAAAAAAAACAAAGGTTAAGGAGAAAATATTATGAGTAACAAGATAAAAAAAATCAAATGCTGTGGAGCTACAATTGGAATAGCACAAGCCCTAGCAACTGCCAGACTAAAAGATCACAGGCCTTAGAACATTCTATATCAAAGAGCACAAGAACTGGGATTGTGGCCAAAAATAACTTATCCAACAAAGTTAAATATAATTCTGAACCAAAAAAAAAAATGGATAATAAATTAACTGGCAGGCTTTCAGGGTTTTTTTTCTCACAAAAAAGGCCAGAACTTTATAAAAATTCTCATATAAAATCCATGATAAATATAAGGTCAATATAAAAGGCCAATTATAAGAAATTCAATTAGATCAAATGGTTTACTTTTTATATTCGGAAATGTAAACTGTACTCTTTTTTTTATAAATATTTCCTTTATTTAAAATTTGTGTCTATGTATTTATTTATGAACCCTTTATTTCTAATATATATTTTTTATTTTTTTCTTTATTAAAGCTTTTTATTTGCAAAACATATGTATGGGTAATTCTTCAACATTGACCCTTACAAAGCTTTCCATTACAGATTTTCCCCCCCTAGTCCCCACCCCTCCCCTAGTGGCAGGAAGTCCACTATATGTTAATTATGTTAAAATACTTGACAAATTGAATATATGTATACATATTTCCACATTTATCTTGTTGTGCAAGAAAATATCATATTTACAAGGAAAAAATCTGAGAAAGGAAACACAATGTAAGCAAAAATTAACAGTGAGCATGAAAATGCTATGTTGTGGTCCACATTTCATATCTCTCTCTCTGGGTGTATATGGCTTTCTTCACTGAACAATTGGAACTTGTTTGAAACACTTCATTGTTTTTTTTTTTTTTTTTTTGTGTGTGTGTGTTTTGTATTTTTTTCTTTTTTATTTTATTAAAGCTTTTTATTTGCATAACATATATATGGGTAGTTCCTCAACATTGATCTTTACAAAGCTTTCCGTTACAAATTTTCCCCCCAGTTCCCTGCCCTCCCCTAGATGGCAGGAAGTCCACTACATGTTAATTATATTAAAATACTTAACAAGTCGAATATATGTATACATATTTCCATACTTATCTTGCTGGGCAAGAACAATCATATCTACATGAACAAAAAATATCTGAGAAAGGAAACCCAATGCAAGCAAACATCGATAGAGATCATGGAAATGATATGTTGTGGTCCACATTTCATATCCCTCTCTCTGGGTGTATATGGCTTTCTTCATTGAATAATTGGAACTGGTTTGAGACATTTCATTGTTGCAGAGAGCCATGTCCATCAGAATTGATCATCATATAGTATTGTTGCCGTGTACAATGATCTCCTGGTTTTGCTCATTTCACTCAGCATCAGTTCATGCAAGTCTCTCCAGGCCTCTCTGAAATCATCCTGCTGGTCATTTCTTATATAACAATAATATTGCATAACATTCATATACCATAATTTATTCAGCCATTCTCCAATTGATGGACATCCATTCAGTTTCCAGTTTCTAGCTACTACAAAAAAGGCTGCCACAAACATTCTTGCACATGTGAATCCCTTTCCTTCCTTTAAGATCTCTTTGGGATATAAGCCCAATAAAAACACTGCTGGGGCAAAGGGTATGTACAGTTTGATAACTTTTTGAGCATAGTTCCAAATTGCTCTCCAGAATGGTTGGATCTGTTCACAGTTCCACCAACAATGTATCAGTGCCCCATTTTTCCCACATCCCCTCCAACATTTGTCATTATTTTTTCCCATCATTGTAAACTGTACTCTTAAGACAGTCAATAGTAATTGAATCATTTGAAAGAAATATTGGGAATGAGTTGAATATAATGTAGTAATTCTAAAAAGCAAAATTTATAGGAAAAGGTAAAAAGAGTAATTATCTCATATAAATGAGGTGTGAGATGAAGGACTGATACAGAGGAATCAGATCTGGGTAAAGGACTGGTAGTGCTGGTACCCTAATCTCATCAGATCTGAGTCAAAGAGTGAACAACATATACATCTAGAAGGGTCAAAAAATTTTAAATGTATGAAGAAATAAGACAGTAAGAGGAAAAGTTTGAAGCATTAGAGGGGTGTATAAATTAAGAAAATGGAGGGTGAGGGAAAGAAAAGGGAGGGATCCTTACAGAGTGCATAGAACAAGGGAAAAGAGGCTTAAGGGCAAGAAGGTAAGGGACAGATTCTTTCAAAAGGTGAAGAATAGGAGTGTAGTGGTTAAAAATAAAATAAAGGGGGGACAGCTAGGTGGTGCAGTGGATAGAGCACCAGCCCTGAAGTTAGGAGGACCTGAGTTCAAATATGATCTCAGACACTTCACATTCCCTAGCTGTGTGACCCTGGGCAAGTCACTTAACCCCAATTGCCTCAGCAAAAAGCAAAATAAAATAAAATAGAGGATGAATAGAGTAAGGAGAGGCTGAGAAGAACAATAGCAAGAAAAATAGTATGGAGGTAAATATACAAATAGCAATTATAACTTTGAATGGGTAAATTAACCCATGAAACAAATGAATAGCAGAATGGATTAAAAATTGGAATCCAGAAATTAAAACTATTTGTAGTATATTAAAAGGTGCTCCAAATCACTATTGATCAGAGAAATGCAAATTAAGACAACCTTGAGGTACCACTACCCACCTGTCAAATTGGCTAAAATGACAGGAAAAGATAATGATGAATGTTGGAGGGGATGTGGGAAGGCTGGGACACTGATGCATTGTTGGTGGAACTGTGAATAGATCCAGCCATTCTGGAGAGCAATTTGGAGCTATGCTCAAAAAGTTATCAAACTGTGCATACCCTTTGACCCAGAACCACTTCTATTGAGCTTATATCCCAAAGAAATCATAAAGGAAGGAAAGGGCCCTGCATGTGCAAGAATGTTTGTGGCAGCCTTTTTTGTAGTTGCTAGAAACTGGAAACTGAATGGATGCCCATCAATTGGAGAATGGCTGAATAAATTATGGTTTATGAATATTATGGAATATTATTGTTCTGTAAGAAACGACCAGCAGGACGATTTCAGAGAGGCCTGGAGAGACTTGCATGAACTGATGCTGAATGAAATGAGCAGAACCAGGAGATCAATGTACACGGCAACAACAATACTATATGATGATCAATCCTGATAGACATGGCTCTCTTCAACAATGAAATGTTTCAAACCACTTCCAATTGTTCACTGAAGAAAGCCATATACACCCAGAGAGAGGGATGTGAAATGTGGACCACAGCATAACATTTTCATGCTCTCGATTGATGTTTGCTTGCATTGTGTTTCCTTTATTTGATTTTTCTTTCTTGTAGATACGATTTTTCTTGCACAACAATAAGTGTGGAAATATGTATACATATATTCGATTTGTCAAGTATTTTAACATAATTAATATGTAGTGGATATCCTGTCATCTAGGGAAGGGGTGGGGAGTGGGGAGGAATTTGTAACAGAAAGCTTTGTAAGGGTTAATGTTAAAGAATTACTCATACATATGTTTTGCAAATAAAATAAAATTTAAAAAAATAAAATAAAATAAAAAGAAGTTATTATGCCTCCGCTGATACAAAAAAAGTAGATGTAATAATCACATTATCAGACAGTCAAAACTAAAAGAGATTTAAATAAAAGAGATAAACAGGGAAACTACATCATGACAAAAGATATCATAGATAATAAAGCAATGCCAGTACTAAACTTGTATGCGTCAAACACCATAGCATCTAACTTTTTTTTAAAAAAGAAAAATTAAATGAAGTACAGGAGGAAGTAGATAATAGTAGTATGATAGTGGGGAACTGTAATCTTCCCCTCTCAGAAAAAGACAAATCTAACAAAAAAAGTAAATAAGAAAGAAGTTAAGGAAGTGAATAGAATGTTATATAAGTTAGATATGATAGATACCTGAAGATAATTGAATGGAAGCAGAAAAGAACAGGATTGTTTCACACCAGTAAAATGACCAGATATTAAAGAATTAAAATTTGTAGCTAAAAACAGAAATATATATGTTTCCTTTACTAACCACAATGAAATAAAAATTATATTCAATAAGGGATCATGGAGTTATCCTGCAGGCCTGCAGTCTTGCAGAAATGGGACACAGACAAATATCTTTCATCATTTAACAAAATAAGGTGAAAAGAGGTACAAGTTCTACATATAAGGAGAAATATTACAAGATAATTCAAAGAACATGGAGCATAGTACATATCAGATTTATTCATACTATCTATTTCAACAATTTATGAACAAATGATAGAAAGTGTTGTGAAATATAAAATGTGTAGCTTGGTTATATTAAATTTAAAAGGGGTTGTACAAAAAAAAAAAAATGTAGCCAAGATCAGAAGGAAAACAAAACTAGAAAGAGGGGATTTATAGATAGTTTTTCAGCTAAAGGTCTCATGTCTCAAATATGTAAATAACTTTGTAAAAATCTATAAGAATGTGAGCCATTCCCAAATTTATAAATAGTCAAAGGATATGAAGAGGCAATTTTCTGCTGAAGAAATCAAAATAATTTAAAGTCATATAAAATGCTTCAAATTATTATTGATTAGAGCTATGCAAATTAAAACAAACTTGAAATATCATTTTATATCTATCAGATTGACTAAAATGATAGGAAAATGATAAATGTTGGAGGCAACATAGGAAAATTGGAACATTAATGTCCCTAAAAAATTGTAACAGAGGAGAAAGGACCCACATGTGCAAAAAATGTTTGAAGCAGTTCTTTTGGTAGTGTCAAGGAATTGGAAATTGAATGGGTGCCCATTAATTAAGGAATGGCTGAATAAGTTATGTTATATGAATATAATGGAATATTATTATTCTAAAAAAATGATGAGCAGGCTGATTTCAGAAAAACCTGCAGAGATGCACATGAACTGATGCTAAGTGAAGTGAGCAGAATCAAGAGAACATTATTTACAATAACAACTTTGTGTGATGATCAGCTATGAAAGTAATGGCTCTTGATAGCAGCACAGACATCTAAGACAATTCCAATAGACTTGGAATGGAAAATGCCATCTTCATCCAGAGGGAGAACTATGGAGACTAAATGCAAATAAAAGCATATTATTTTCACCCTTTTTTCCCTCTTTCTTTCTTGTGGTTTTTCCCTTGTGATCTGATTTTTCTTTCACAACATAAGAAATATAGAAATATGTTTTTAAAAAAAGAAATGAAGAGTTCAATAATTTTAGAAAAGCATGGAGAGATCTCCACAAAATAATGAAAAGTGAAATGAGATGAACCATCAGAACATTTGACACAGTAATAGTAGTACTGTTTTAAACAACAAATTTAAGCAACCAAGTCATTATGATTATTATAAATTCTCAAAGTAACTGCAAAGACCTTATAAGGGAAGATGCTGTTTGAATCCAGAAAACCAACTGAGATATACATACATACATACACACACACACACACTCACACTCACAGATTTGTGTCTAATGCTAATCATCTCAAAGTTTGGGATGGGGTAAGAAGGGAATGTTTGCGTCATTTTCAAATTTAAAATAAAATAAATTATTTTAAACAGTTTAGAATTATTATGGGTTGTCCCTCAAAAACAAAACAAAAACAAATTAAAAAAAAAAAAACTTCCAAAGCAGCAGGACATATTTGGTTCAGTGAAACAGTCACACTTATTAAGATGATCTAATGTAGTTAATGCAGTTTTCCTAACGTCTTACTTCACTTTCCAGAAGACTAATGAACTGGCAGAGGCTGATCCATGTTCCTGACTCAGTCTATGTTACAACCTTAAAATAAGAAGATATAGTATGTACTTAATATACTTTCTGTAATTAGGGAAGGGACAGAATGAGGGGAGATAGTGTTAAGTTTATGAAGGGAACCCACTTATTTTCAGTGTTAGAGGGATGGGAGAAGAGAGTGTCAGGAGAAATCTAGCTTGCAGTCCCTTACCTTTTGCTTACCCCATCACCACTTCATTTATTGTTACTCAAAATTGTACAAACCCTAAGGCCATTGGTACTCCTAAACAGAAAGTTTAGGAAAGAATCATCAAAACCTAAGGCCAAAAATAACTCTACATATTATCTCTAGAGCATATCTCATCCAACCCCCTCAGTTTCCTTATCTGTAGAAGCAGAGGGTTGGACAAGATCATCTGGGAGGTCCCTTCCAACTCTGACATTTTATGATTTTATGAATAAACCCTGAGTGGGTGCAATTATCATGTCTTGTTCCTCAGAAGGTTTTCAGGGACTAAGCAATTGTGCATAAACACAGAAAAAAGTGGAAATTAAAGACATATTCTTCCTCAGCATAGATATGTTAATATGAAATTTTAAGTATCTATATATCTCTATGTCATATTTCTATGTCTCATTTCCTCCTAATATCCTCAGAATTCATCTGAGATAGAAGGAATCCAATTTTACCAAAAATAAATAGGTTCTCATTATATAAACATTATATTTACAAATTATCTACATGTATAGTGTAACATATATGCCTATGTGTGTGTATATGTATGTATGCATGCACACATATGTGTTAAAGATGCCAGAGGGAGAACTTGAAACCATGTCTTCCTGATTCTGAGGCTGGCTCTTTATCCATTTTTTCATACTCAGACACAATGTTCTCTTTCCTTTTTCCTCCCCTTTTCCCTCATATGCAAAATACACAAGCACAAATGTGTATACATGTATACATTATATGTATATATTTATAACCAGTTAGGACATCACCAATTCCTAGACATGGACAAAATGAGACAAAAAGGGTCCCAGTTTTCACTTTACCTTGTGGCATTTTATGTGTTTGTTTCACAATACCTTTCAAAGTGATGACTTTTAGTGAGGTAGATTCTTCTGAATGTATGTGTGAGAGATAGAGAATTAGAGAGGAAGAGAGGAGAGGAAACATTATGACAATGTGATAGGGATAGAGAACTACAAAGAATTTGTTTCAAGCTCCAGCTCTGATACAACTTGCTCTATGACCATCAACATGCTATTTAACTTTTCAGTAAAACCTCTAACACTACAAGTAGCAGATCAGGTGTCGATCTGCTTAGTAAGAAGCCTCAACACTTTGTGAATTGGGAGTTCCCAAAATCCATGACAACCACAGAACAGTCCAAGGCATTGGGGAAAAAGGAAGAGGTGTATAGATACATGAATGTGTACCTGTACATGTACATATGTGTATGTGTGTGCATGCATAGAGACCCATTATACAAACACATGTATATGAGTGCAGTTTTTAAATATATATGTATGTACATATATATGCATATTCACATGCATATGTGTTGTGCATTGCATGTATATGTATGTGTATGGGGCAAGTGTGTGTGTGTGTGTGTATGAGAGAGAGAGAGAGAACAAGTCCATCAGATTCTAACAAGCTCTCTCTCTCTCTGTCTCTCTCTGCTTCTCTGTCTCTTTGGATATATATGTATGCATTTGAATACATATTTATATACAGATACATATATTCATAGAAATAATATATATTTTATGTGTACAAATATACATATGTATGTAAATATGTCTTTCCTTCCATTCAAATGCTACTCTGTTGCCTTTTCAAACTATATGGCATAGAGGTGATTTTGGGTTATCAAAGCCTGGACACGAGTACTGGGAGATCTTACCAGGTTGGAAAAGTTTCATGTATGAAATAGTAATGACTGATTTGTCTGTCATCTAAGGGGCAATCCAATTAAGTTGAGAGAAGCTCAGACATGATTGACTCTGGAAAGATAGTGTTTACCTGCTATGGTCAGTCACAAAGAGCAAATACAAAACCAATGGGAAATCTTGTGTTCTAGCGGCAAAAAGACTGATGAAATTACAAACCTGCAAGTAATAAAAAATTTAACATAATAATTGCTAAGCAATTACCTAGAAATTGCAGAATTTTAAAGATTCTGTAATGATAAAATCAATTATTGGTTCTTAGTCCTACTAGTCTTTATCTGTAGTCTATTACCTTTTCTAGTCACTCAGAGGCAAAATATAGAAGCATAAGGAGCTAATATTCTATGCTTCCAAATGTCAAGGGTCCCTCAGGAGGGAAGTCAAGACCCAGAATACACCCACCCCACCCCTGGCTATACAGAAATACACTGATTTATACTTAAATTTATGTCCATGGGAGAAACATTGTGGTGTAATGCAAACTAAAGACTTCATTCAGTACAACAATATTTCTCTCTAACCCATGTCTGTGGTCTAAATATTGCTGCAATCTATTAAAAATTCTGAAAGACATGCCCACATGGAGAAATGTATTGTCCATTATTTTGTCTTAAGATGACACTCTAGCCTACAAATAGAAATTAAGCCTACCTGAATTCCCTTCTGAAACTCACCAAATGGATTAAAACATATCTATGCTTTTGCAAAATATGGAACAACTAGATAAACACAAAATGCCATGAGGTCAAGTAGAAACTAAGACCTCCTTTGGTTTGATCAACAAGTTTGTCATCATCTAGAAAGTAGTTTTATTTCTGCCACAGAAAACCGTGTGGGTGGCCAACTTTGATAAAGGTTTTGTGCTGAACAGAATTTTGAGTTCCAAAGACTAAGTGACAGATGATAGGATGATCATTTAAACAGCAATCAAAACCACAGTCATGAGCACAGAGAATGACAGAACAACGTCCTATATTAAGAACACAGCTATAATAATTAAGGAGTCTTTCATATGCTGTTTTTGAACTTTTGAGATTTGACCCTGCACTGATTATTGGGGGGAAATTCAGATTTCTATCAATATCATCTACTGTACATGATTAAGGTAATTTTAAAATGCCAGAGGATTTGAGATCTTCATTTTTTGGTAGAGGGATTTACTCAAAATAATTAAATCCAAGATCTTTGAAGGATATGGGTAAAATTGTCAGAGAAACCTTTTATGAATTATTATTATTATTTGTTGTTATTCAATTATTTGTCATACCCAACTCTTCATGACTCCATCTGGAATTTTCTTGGCAAAAATACTGGAGTGGTTTTGCCATGTCCTTTTCCAGCTCATTTACAGATGAAGAAACTGAGGCAAACAGGGTTAAGTGACTTATCCAGGGTCACACAGCTAGTAAGGCTGAATTTGAATGCAGGTCTTCTTGACTGAGGACCTTGCACTCTATCCAGTGAGCCACCTAGCTTTCTATTATTATTGTTAAATTATGCATATTTGTTATTATCTTATTAGAACAATCCTTTAATGATTTATCTTTTAATGATATACAGTAAACACCCTAAGTGGGATCTCATCACCTCTTACCTAGATTATTCCAATAACTTCTCAGTTGATCTCTCTGGCTCTTATCTCCCCACTTCAATTCAGAGTCCACACTTAATAAAGTAACTTTTCTTAAATGTATTTTTAAGCTTATGATGATCACTACATTTTAGTGCCTTGTTATTGTCTATATGCCATTATGTGTCATGTCTTGGTATTTTTGTCTTTATGATATCTCTTGTATATACTCCCCCCGTCTCACCTCTAACATTGCCAGGCCTTTCTCACCCTGTGCCTTAACTCTTGCAGTAGTCTGCTGATGGATCTCCCTGACCCATTCCAGTTGATTCTCTACTCAACTTTCAAAGTACAGAGCTGTCCATGACACCTTCTTATTCAATAAATTCCATTCTTTCCCTATCACCTCTGGGATCAAATATCAAATCTTTTGTTAGGCTTATAAAAGTTTTCTCTATTTCTCACATACAACATTCTATCTCCCAATTCATGCCTTTGTCCTGGCTATTCTTACATCTGTCATGAACTCCATCTTCCCTATTCCTGATCTTTCTTCAAGATATAGCTCAGGCACTACCTTCTATCAAAGCCTTTCCAGATACATGCAACTGCCAGAACTCTTCCTGTCAAACAGGTTTGTAATGAACTATGTTTATTTACTTTCCTTATATTTTATTCCACATGTATTTATATATATCATTGTTATCTTTCCTGATAAAATACAAGTTTCATGGGAATAAGAATTTTTTATCTGTTGTATTTGTTTCCCCAATACCTATCCCATTGCCTGGCTTATGATTGATACTTAAGAACTATTCATTGATTGATTAATACAGGTACCCTCTCTTCTATGGACTCTTTCTATATTTTCTGTTGCTAAAGCTACCTTCTGCCTTAGATTACCTAGGACTGATTTATTTGTATGCTTCTATTATGCCTTTTTAATATGAATATGCGCTTCCTGAAAAGAGAAATTGATTAATTTTGGATTTTATAACTCAGGTGACTAGCACAATGCTTTGTACATAGTAGGCTCTTAAGAGATGTTGTGTGGGGGTGGGGGTGTTGTAATAAATGGGAGTAAATTGAATTTCATGAATGTTGAAGAAAGAAATCTAGTGAATGAACTAGCAGAGTGTACATAGGATTACAATTGAAGTGTAGGAGGTCATCCCATGCAGAAATAAAATGGATTAAAAGAATATCAAAGGCATTCTAATAAGAAGGAAATGTGTGAGCATTAAGGCATGAAAGAAATGAAACTGGAGACAAGGAATAGACCAAGTATGGGAAAATATAGGAGAGAGAAGGCTAGAAAGCTGCTATAAGAACATTCATTTTTATAGATGAAAAATTGAGATGCCTAGAACTTAAATGACTTACCTAAAAATCACAAAGATAATCAATTGCAGAACCAACATTGAAACTCAAGTTCTTTCAATATTAAGCTCTCTTTCCTGAAACACAAAGTATTATGATGCTAAATTGTGGATGCTCTGGCATGCCTGGCAGAGTAGATTGAGCTTTACTTACAAGGCAATAGGTAAAGAGCTAAAGAGTTTTGAGTGGCCCAAAACCATGGTCAGATCTATGTCCAAATACGTTTACTCCATTTTGCCTAGTTTCAACTTGATGGTACAAGATAGACCCATTCCTTCGTATTCCATCCTAATAACTTTCCTATCTTGTGTGTGTGTGTGTGTGTGTGTGTGTGTGTTATCTTTCCCTTTACATTGAAGAATAGGTTGGACTAAAGTCTAAAGAGAGAGAAGTCTAGAAAACCTGCGAAGAACCAGTTGCAAGAGTAAAGTGAATACTGTTATTGTAGTAAGCAGATACTAATGAAAGACTGAATTAGTGTAGTTGCAGTAAGAAAAGACAGGAAGTAATGGATGTTTATATTGTAGTGAGGCCAAAATTGGCACATTTTAATAACTGAATAGAAATGAAAGATCAAGGGAAGGAAAGAGTTAAAGGAACCACAAAGTTACAAAGATGGAAATCTTTGTGATTTGTATTGGTTCTGGCAGATATAATGACATCAGAAGAAAAAGTAAGTTTTAAGGAAATGTAATGAATTTGGCTTTGGAAATACTAAGGTTAAAGTTCAGGGAAGGAATTCAGATATACATGCTATATAGTTACCAAGATTAAAAAAAAAAACAAACCATTTTTTAGATGTGGGAGCCACATTCATCAAGCTGGTAGTTCACTGGTGAGTGACAATGAAGAAAGAGGACAGAAAAGAATCCAGGACAAACTAAAAGAGTACTCTCCACTCCCTTAAAGGAGCAGGTAGATGTTAGCAAAGAAATCTGAAAAGTAGCTGTCAGTGAGGTAGTTGGAGAACAAGAAAAGTGTGATATTTCTAAAGGAAAAGGAGGAAAGATTATACAACTAGAAGAACAAAATATCCAAAGAAATTCTTAAAATGGCAAAGATGCCCCTCCCCCCAAAAAATCCTTTGTATTTGATGCTTAGGAAGTTGCTGATGATCTTGAAAAAAAAAAATTTCAGTCTTATACATGATTGTGAGAAAAGCTCAATTACTAGATTCTGAGAAAAGAGCCGATATTTAAGGAAGTATGCAGTTTCTTGTAGGCAAGTGAGAAGTAGCCAGATCAAGAAAGAAATTAAAGATGCATGAGAAAGAGAGAATAATGGATGTATCAAGGCCTTACAAAAGGCAGGAGGGAATGGGATCAAGGGTTCAGGTAAAAGGATTAGCTTTAATGAATCCTGTGTGACCTGAAGGAAGAGGATCTGTGAAGCTATGAAAGTTTCAGGAGGATATAGGGCTAGAAAGGATAGTATTTCTATTAACAAAGTATAGTAAGTCTTTGTTTTAATGGTCTTTTCCCTGATTCTTGTAAAGACAATCCAAGTTAGCCTCAGATGAACTATAGCATACTTTGTGAACTAAAGAAGTAATAATAGAAAGAAAGATGTGTCAACTGGTGTCTCTTGAACTGACACAAACACAGAGCACAGGTTCTTAATGGACCAGGAAGAGCCCACATTGAATATATTGAACAAAATATTTAAGCACCATTTTCTTAACAGGAAATTTATCAAAGCTGGAGTACAACAGATCTACATTTAGAAAGTGATTCTCATTGTCATTGAGGGGCTATTGGATTTTTCTCAGTAACAGCACTAGGAGACTAGAAGAGCATATGGTTCAAAACTCTCATTTTATAAATAAGGAAACTGAGGCCCAGAGAGATTCCAACTTGCACAAGATTATAAAGGTAACAACATAGTCTGTTTAATACTTTGGTCCCATAATGCCATTCTTCAGAATCTCTAGCTTCACTCAAGATCAAGTTCATGTGTCACCTTCTACAGAAAACCTTTTTTGATCTCCTTAGTCTCTAGCACCTTCTCCTCCTTCAGTTATCATGTATATAATAGCTATCTGCCTAGGCAATGACCACAAAACTACCAGAAAATTGTCTGGCAGAAGCCAGCAATTGCCACTAGACAGAAATTCAAACCATGGAAGAGAATGGCATGTGAAATGTAGGGAGGGAAGAACAGGCAGGAATTAAACATGACAATTTTTTTAAGTTTGAGTGATACATGCTCAGTTGAACAACCAATTATTCAAAGTACAATTCATGGAGAGTTCCGAGGGTAGAGCCAAAATATTGGAGTAAAGTCAGGAAGCTGCTCAAGCTCTTCCAGGTTCCCTCAAAAACCACATGATACCAAGGCTCAGAACAGAGTCTGATGAAATGGAACCGCTTTCCAGCTCAAGATAGACTGAAAAAAAATTTCAAGAAAGATTAGTCTCACTGAAGTGAAAAGGGAGTTCAGTGCAGGTCAGATAGGTTCTGGTAAAGCCAGTGAGAGGGCCTTACTCACAGCAAATCAGCAACTAAGACCCTCAGTCCTAGTTCAGTAGAGGAGCAAATTAGTAGGGCAACTTCCAGTCACAGTTCAGAAGGCAAACTAGGAAACCAGGCTGTTTCCTGAATAGAGCAGGCAAGCCAGCCACTAAAATCACAAGGTGCCTTAGTATTAGAAACCAAAGCTCAGAGCTGCACAGGCAATTTGGGACAGTACAACCTTTATTCCAGGAGCAGAGCTCTACTTTAAAAGTTAAAAAAAAAAGAAAAGAAAAGAAAAGGAAATATCAAAAGAAAAGGAAAGAAAATTATTAAGAAACAGAAAAGAGCTTTGACCATAGAAAGCAACTGTGATGACAGGGAAGACCAAAACACAAACTCAGACTAGGATAGAATGTGCACAGAAGAAATGTCAAAAAGTGATAAAAATTGTCTCAAGCCCAAAGAGGCTTCTTGGAAATGCTCATAATAGACCAAAAGGCAAATAAGAGAAGTAGAAGAAAAAATGAGAAAGGAAATTAAAGGTATTCATGGGAGTCAATAGCTTGGAAAAGGAAGGAAAACTTGTCTGAATAAAAGAGTTACTTAAACAGTAGAATTAGCCAAATGTAAAAAGAGATACAAATGCTAACTGAAGAAAATCACATATTAAAAACCAGAACAGGGTAAATAGAAGCTAATGACTGAGTGAGTTAGCAAGAATCAGTCAAACAAACTAAAAAGGATGAAAAAATGGAAGAAAATGTGAAATAGCTCATTGGAAAAACAACTGACTTGGAAAGAAGAAGAAACAATTGAACAATTATTGACCTACCTGAAGGCCATGACCAAAAGAATCTGGATAGTATTCTACAAGAAGTCATTAAGGAAAACTGCTCCAATATTTTAGAAACAGAAGAGAGAAATATTCATTGAAAGTATCCATCAATTACCTCTACAAAGAGATCCCACAAGGAAAACCCCAAGGAACATTGTTGTGAAACTCCAAAACTAAAATCTCAAGGAAAAAATACTGCAAGCTGCCAGACAAAAACAATTCAAATATCAAGGAGCAACAGTCAGGATTATCCAGGATCTGGCAGTTTCTACAAAAAAGGGATCAGAGGGCCTGGAATAGCATATTCCAGAAGGCAAAGGACCTGGGATTACAATCAAGAATTAAATACCCAGAGAGACTCAGCATCATCTTTCAGGGGTGAAGATGGATCTTCAATGAAGTAGGAGACTTTCAATCATTGCTATTAAAAAAAAAAAATAGAACTAAACAGGAAATTTAATTTACATACACAGGACTCCAGAGAACCATAGAAAGGTAAACAGGGTGAAATTGTGTGTGTGTGTGTGTGTGTGTGTGTGTTTATATATATGTGTGTGTTCATATATATATATATGTTTACATCCCTAAATAGGAAAACAATATCTGTAACTTGCACACTTTATCTGACCCTGGAGCAGACAAAGGATTGTATCAATGGACTTAGGTTGTGACTGTGAATGATCCCTGATGTGATAACATCAAAGAAAAAGACATTAAGGAGTGGGAAAAGGTCTGTACTGGAAAAAAGAGGAAAGGGAAGGTATATCTCATCAGTTTGGGCTTAAAGAGGAAATAATCTAATCATTCAGTCCTGTATGGAAGTTTATCTATCCCTATTAAAAAGGAGAAGGAGAAAGAGGAAAAGAAAAGGGAGGGATAAGATATAAGGAAGGGCAGAAACACTACCAGAAAAGGGAAGGGAAAGAGGAAAGAGTCCATAAAAGATAAGGTAGTGGGTGGAATGGGTTAAAAAAAAAACATTAATAAAAGAAGGGGGAGGGGTTATAGGAGATAAGGTAAAGTGTAGGGCAGGTAAAAAAAAAAAAACAAGCAATCAAAGCAGTTCTTAGGGGAAATTTTTTTCTCTAAATAAATGCATAAATTGTTTTAAATTCTGAGATACCACCTCACACCTCTTAGATTGGCTAAGATGACAGGAATAGATAATAATAAACCTTGGAGAGGATGTGGAAAATCTAGGACACTAATGCATTGTTGGTGACCCAACCATTCTGGAGAGCAACTTGGATCTATGCCCAAAGGGCTATAAAACTGAGCATACCCTTTGACCCAGCAGGGCAATTACTGTGTCTGTATCCCAAGTAAATCATGAAGAAGGGAGAAGGCCCCACAAATGCAAAAATGTTGTATAGTAGCTCATAAACTACTTGTTTCTGTGGTAGCAAGAATAGTTTAACAAGTTGTGGTACTGAAGGTAAGGGAATATTATTGTTCTATATAAAATGATGAACCAGTTGATTATAGAAATACTTGGAAAAATTTACATGAACTGATGCTGAGCAAAAAAAGCAGAACTAGGAATACCTTGTAGACAATAACAGCAAGAATGAGCAATGATCAACTGTGAAAGGTTTGGTTCTTCTCAATAGTTCTTTGATACAAAGAAGTCCCAATAGATTTTGGACAGAAAATGTCATCTGCATCCAGCAAAAGAACTAAGGAGACTGAGTGTAAATCAACACATGCTATGTTCACTTCTTTTTTCTGGGGTTTTTTTTGTTTGCTTGTTTTGTTTTGTTTTTTTAATTATCTCTCCCATGGTTTTTCCCTTTTGCTCTAATTTTTCTCTCCCAACATGATTTATAAAGCAATGTGTATAAAAAGTAAATAAACATACTATAATAAAAAACAAAATATAACTCATGGTCATTTCTTCTGTGAAGTTTTTCCAGATCTCCCTGAGCTAGAAATTTTTTGAACCTCCTTAGAATTCTGTACAGGTAATTTGAATGACTTATAAATCTCATTGTCTTTCTCCTCCTCTGTGCCTTTACTGCTATTATACTACCATCTTAAATTACCTATTATTCATATTGAATATATTCTGTATATATAATAAATACACCTGATGTCTCTCATTGAAAATATGCTACTTGAGAGAAGACCATATTTGTATTTATTTGAATTCCAGGGCTTATAGTGGTAGCATATGGTAAATACTTAATAAATGTTTGTTGATTTATTGTCCAATTCAACTTGAGTCATTACAGCAATAATAACATGAATTGCACTATTAATAATAGCTAGATTTAAATAGCACTTTAAGGTTTATAAAGCACTTTAGAAATATTATCTAATTTGATTCTTACCACAACTCTGATATGTAACTAAGTCAAGGAAACTGAGGCAAACAGAGATTAAGTGATTTGCTAAGATTTGAACAGCTAGTAAATATCTGAAACAGGATTTGAACTCAGGTCTTTCCATCTTCTGATTTCCTTATCACAAGTTTATCATTCTATCATATGACCGATCTGCCTCAACAATAGTTACATTACATATGAGTTATCTCAGGAAGGCAGCATATTATTGTGAACAGAATGCTGGCTTTCCAGTCATGAAAACTTGAGTTCAAATACTGCTTGAAACACTTAATAGCAAATTACTCTGCCTCAGTTTCCTCATCTGCAAAATAAATAGGACATTAATAGCATTCATACCTCAAAGTTGTGGTAAAAATCTATGATGTCTTAAAC
Source organism: Myrmecobius fasciatus (assembly GCA_023553655.1). Classification (NCBI taxonomy): domain Eukaryota; kingdom Metazoa; phylum Chordata; class Mammalia; order Dasyuromorphia; family Myrmecobiidae; genus Myrmecobius; species Myrmecobius fasciatus. Next base: position 50,766 of record JAJPUD010009509.1, read on the forward strand.
CCTAAATTTTTATTTGTTTCCAGTATAAGTTGGAGCTGTGCATCCCACTATTCCTGTTTCCTATAATGGAAACAGAAGAGTGCCCATAGGAAGAATTTCCTCATTACTCAGTATGATTAACCCTAGGTATTCTATATGCTTGCCCCAGGGGACAAATAATTATTATATGCCTTTTTTAATGTCTCTAAACTTAACCAGAAGCTGAAAATCGTTCTTCTATTCTACTAGACTTTCCAGATTTTCTGTATAAAAAACTCTTTCTTCCTGGAAACTCACTTTTCCCCAGGATTTGCTATTCTGGAAATAACCTCTACCTCTCCAGTCTCTCCCTCTGATTGGCTAGTTCCTTCAAGAATTTTCTTTTCTTTTTTTTTTTTTTTTTTGCTTTTTGCTAAGGCAATTGGGGTTAAGTGACTTGCCCAGGGTCACACAGCTAGGAAGTGTCTGAGACCAGATTTGAACCCAGGTCCTCCTGACTTCAGGGCTGGTGCTAGAATTTTCATTTTTAAGAGGATGCCCAGATCAATCTTTATTTCTCTCCAACTTATCCTTCTGAGTTTCCAGATTTTCTCTTTTGTATGTCTTCCTCCCTTAAAATATAAACTACTTAGATTAGGGGCTCTCTTTCTTTCTGTTCATATTTATATTCTAAATATTATGCACAGGGTCTGACACATCATAAGAGTTTAACAAATGTTCATTGGCCCAGTGACTTTATTTGAGATAGATCTAAAGTAGAAGATGGAAGGCTTAATTGTAAGCAGTCTACTTTTAAATTTAACTACCTTCTCTTTCTTTGGGACATTTTATGCTTGGATGAATTCTCCTCATTTCTTCAACTTGCCTCCCCTTACCTGCCCACAAGGCTCTCCTTTTCCTTCTATACAACTAATATCTCTACTAACAACCTTCGAACACACGGGGACTGATTTCCTGGTGCCAGAGAGGGAAAGTATCTGTTGAGGAATATGTCTAGGAAGATAGGAAAAGGAAAGAGTGAACTGGAGTTGAAATTGTCAAGAAGTAAGTCAGATGTTAGACATTGGTGTGATAGGGGAAGGATAAATAATTGTGTTCCAGTGTAAAGGCTTTTAAGTAAGCTATTAACATAGGCATGTGAAAATCATGCATTTATGAAGTAACTGTTGCATGCAAATAATTGGTGAAACAAAGTCAAAAACTGAAGTAGTTCTGTTCTCAACATCTGGGGAACAGACATTTCAGAAGATGGCAACAGATCTAAGAACCATGAAAGTGAAAAAGGGCCAATGGTGAGAGGAGGGGTAAACATGGAAGGAAAAGGGAGGAAAGGAAATGGGAGGGAAATGATGGAGAAAGGGAAAATCTTGGGTAAATCATTTAACCTCCCATTGCCTCTCTTTCTGCAACTACAAAATGGGAATAAATAATAATAATAATAATAATAGCACCTACTTTTCAGGTTTGTTGTGAAAATCAAATGAGAGAACATTTGCAAAAAAGGCACCTAGTAGGCACCATAGAATCCAATTTAAAAAATCTAATCCAAGAAACATTGGATTAAACTTAAATATTAGGTGTCAGGCACTGTGCTAAATTCTGGAGATACAATTAATAAAAAGAAATAGTCTCTGATCTCAACAAACATAATCTAAAGGGAGAGAAAACATATAAAAGAAGGCAGAAAAGAAATGTTGTGAGAGTAACATTGTGGGCTATCTTGTCCATCAAGTTGAAACCAGGCAAAATGGAATAACCTGAGAGAAAAGAAAAGGGAAACAGAGGGAGAAGGGAGGAAACTAGATTCTGCTACTTGTTATCTATATGACTTGGAGGAAATTATTTAGTTTCTTTGCACCTTAGTTTGCTCACCTATAAAATTAGGAGATTATACTATATCACTTCTAAGTTACTTTCCAGTTTTAAATTTAAAATCCTATAAAGGATCATAGAATTCTAGCAGCCATTTGATTCAACCTTTCCATTTTATGGATGTGAAGAATAAGGCCCAGAGAAGGGAAAAACACTTGGCCAAGACCAAACAGCTAGTAAATGTAAAAGGTGGGATTTGAAACAAACCTGTCCAGAATCCAAATCAAAACTTCTTTTCATAATGCCCTATCATCTCTTCCAATCACATACAACCATATAATTCCAACTTAATCTCATATTTTTCCCAATCATATTTTTGTACTTGTTCTCCCAAAAATGTCTGCATTTTCATGCATCCATTTTTTTTTTTGCTTAGACTACTCCTTATGCTTGTAATGTGATTTATAAATCACGAATCACACTAAATCACAAATGATGTTATTTAGAAGAGTAATTGCTAGTTCCAAATGATGGGATTGAGCTTTAGCACCAAATGATGAGATTGATGTGATTTGTAGGAACCAAAATTGGGGTTCAGTAATGCAAAGAATTCAAAATAGTCATTTTCTTTGGCAAAAGGTAAGTTTATTAGGGAAAAGAGGTTATACCAAAAGTGATAAATATGAAATAGAATTGGGAGAGCATATAATTAAAAAAAAAAGAGGGTTTTTTTTTTTTTTTTTTTTTTTTTAGCAATTAATGATGGAAAAGATAAGTTCCCTAGTGCAATTCACAATTAACTAGGAGAAAGGAACACCTCATGAAGCTGGAGCATGCCTTTAGCTGGCAGACTAAATCTATAGAGGAGTTTGGCAGCCTAAAAGAATTAGTTAGCTTTATGAAGGAAAAAGAATAGAGGCATGGTGGGGGATGAGAGGAGAAACACCAAGTGACGTGGGGAAGGAATAAGGGGAAAGGCACCATGAGACAGAGTGGTGTGATAGACTGACCCAAAAGTGATTCAACAAAGATGGCATGTGCCATAGATGGATTTATAGGGGAAATTTAACCTTATGGACTTGACACAACTGATTTCTTACCAGACATAGCAAGGTGGGGCTGCCAACAAATTCCACAGATAGTGGGACAATGAGGCTAATCTGATCCTTATCAGTGCTCTTCCCTGTCTGCCCTAGGGCAATTCAATCAATACTCCAGTTCCTCTCTGCCAACCACAAGTTAGTTTCTCAGAACTTCATCATTTGGAATTCCTTCCCAATTTTATACTCTTTTCTAGAGTATAAACTGGAACTGATCAGTTCCAGTTGGGCAATCCTGCTCCTTCTTTCTTTACTTCCTTCCTAACTTCCCTCTTCCCTTCCTTCCCTTTTTCTTCCTTTCTTAACTTCCTCCTTCTACATGGGGAATCATACATTTACATGTGGATACTCTGCCCAAAGAAATTTGATTATGCCTAAAACACAAATCAGGCTCTCACTGATTAAGTTTGTGGGTCACTGTTAGATTTTGACAACTCTTAGTGAATGTAAATGGCAAAAAATGATTTTGATCAAAAACCCTGAAAGACTTCCCCTTCTATATTATTTACTGTTGTTTTTTTCTTTGGCTAGGTAAAAGTTCTACTTTCCCTCATTTCTTACCTAGCCTTACTCACCAAATGGTTATGGCCTTATAGAACTGAGACCTGGAAAAGACCTTTCCTATCTTTCAGTATATCTGGGTCCATCTTCAATCATCCTGATTTTGCCACTGGACCTAGAAGTCTCTAGAGGAGAGAGTGAGGCTGGTGACTTTGCACAATCCTGCCTCACTTGAATCCAATTTACTTCAATGTCAAGACATCATTTTCCTGATGTCATCAATCCTCTTTGAGGAAAAGGGAAAAACATCAATATTTCTTTCTGATGTTTTGTCTGATCCCAATTACTAATGGGATTTTCCTTTGGAACATGACTTTGCTTAGCACCTCTCTACTGCTCACTCTAATTCTATGAATTCTCTTTCTCTGTGACCTCCTGATAAAGATATAATTTCCTGCAAAGACCACATCTTTCCAAATGTGATGAAAACTTGAACACCTAGCATTGTGGTCTGTTTATAATAGTGGTCAATAATCTTTGTGAAATAAATCATCATAATTTTTTTCCTTAAGGTTAGCATGAGAAAATTGAACACTTAAAAAATTCTAATAGACTGGAAACTCCTTGAAAGCAGGGATTGATTTTGTTTTTGTTTTTGTTTTATACCCTACACCTAAAGTAATGTCTTGCACAAAGCAGGCACTCCATAAACATTTCTCAAATTGAATTTAATGGTAAAGTAATGGGGCTGAATCATGATGATGATGGTGGTGGTGGTGGTAGTGGTGGTGAGGGTGGTGAGAGCTAACATTTATACAACACTTTAAGATTTGCAAAGAGTTTTATGTTCTTTAATTTGATCCTCAAAACACCAAAACAACTCTGGGGAAGGGATGTTATGTTGCTGATTTTACAGATAAGGACACTAAAGCTGAGAAAAGTTAACTCAAGAAAAAATACGGCTTTCCTAGAAACAAACTCTACTGTTTTCAAAAAGTTTATTAAAGTCAGTGCAACTGCCAACTTTATTAGATCACAGTGCCTTCCTTGAACATGGTACTTTTAATGATTTTTAGACAAAAAGCAAAACAACTGGACACTGAAATTACAGTGACTAAGCTTGTCTCTGGAGGAAAGTTAAAAAAAAATACACTTTCTCCCTTCCTCAAAGAACTGGAGGACTAGAAGTATGGAATGTTGCATAGTGTGAAAAAAAATGGATATTTTGGTCTATTTCTTGACCTGCTTTTTGGAGAGGAAGGGGTTATATTATAAGGGATAGTCCACTGGAGAGGAGAGGAATAAGGATATATTCCAAAATTAATAGGATGTAGAAATGGAAGATAATTAAAATTTAAGAAAAGACTTTGTTGAATTACATCAAGTTAAAAATTGTACCAGTTTCTACCCTCTCCTTACTTGGAGAGATAGAAGAACAGTATACTGATTTCCTCACAGGTGTCTGTTTCACAGCCATTCTTTGCCCCCTATTCACCACCTCCCTCCTGAATTTGTGCATTTGTTCTACCCAGTGACTTGTGGGTGAGGTGTGGGTTGGGGATTCTTTGTTATGTGCACTGTTCTCTTCACAGAAGTACCAAAATTAGAATCTTGTCAAACACATGTTTAAGTTATGCATCTATGACCCAATAGATTCAGGACAAGCAGTTCCACCTACACAATGGGGTTAGAAAGGCACCAGGAGGTTGCTGTGCCCCAAAATGCCTCCTCACTCAGGTGTCACTATCTCCTTCACCCCTGTTTCACATAAAGGAAGAAGTTATTATTGCTGAGAAAAATCTTTGGAATGAACAAGCGATTTCATAACTTTTCAGCTTCTCCAGCACATTACTCTTTCTATTATCTCCTCTTTCTCACTAATTTTTAGTCTCTCCTTGTCTACCAGATGTTTCATTGCTTCTTTTGAATATGCCCATGTTTCTCTCATCCTTTCATTCCTTCAGTTCTGTAATATATGTCTCCTTTTCATGGCTAAACTTATAAAAGGTGTTGACATTCAGAGCCTGTCTTCCCTCTCTCCCTTTCTCCCTCCCTGCCCCCTTCCCCCCCCACCCCGGCTCTGTTTTCTAACTCTTTAGTGTCTGGCTTCCAACCTCATAACTTACCTGAAAATGATTTTTCCAAAGTTACATTTCTCTGTCAGATCTAATGACTTTTACTCACTATTCATCCTTTTATATCTCTCTGCAGTTTTAGTCTATTTTCCTTCCCTCTACATTTTTCAAGACACTTGCTTTCTCCTTATTCTTTTCCTACCTGTCACACTACTCCTCAAATTCTTTTGCTCCCCATTGTGGATGCTTCCCAGGGCTTTGTTGTAGTCCTTCTTTGCTTCCCCCCTATACTACTTCCCTTATGAATCTCATTTGATCTCATGAATCTAATTATTACCTCTAAGCAGTTGATTTTCAGATCTATTTAACCATTCCTAACTTTTTTGCTATCTTCCAGTATCACATCTCAAACTGCTTATTGGATATCTTAATCTGGATGCTCCATTAAGACTCAAAACTCAGCATGTTTTAAATAGAACTCATCATTCCCCTGCCCAACCCTTCCCTCTTCCTAATTTTTTTTATTACTTTCAAGGGTATCATCACCTTCCCAATCACTCAAGTCTCACAAAGTATTATATTTACTCTCATATCCTTTCATATCCTCTCTCTTTCATATCCAATCTGTTTCCAAATTCTGCATATTTTACCTTTGTAACATCCCTTGTTTATATACATTCACCCTTCTCACAGTGCCATCTCCATGATACAGGTTCTCATTACCTCCAGCCTGGACTGTAGCAATAATCTAGTGAGTATGCCTGCCTCAAGACTTCTCATTCTAATCCATCTTCCACTCAGCTGTCAAACTGATCTTCCTGAAATACCAGATTGACCATGTCACCACCATTACTCTCATTCAGTAGGCTCCATTGGCTTCTCATCATCTCTAAAATCAAGTGTAAAATTATTTTAAAACATGTATTTTTCATACCTTTCCAATTATCTTAAATCTCATTACCCTCCATATGTTCTTAAATTCAGTGACATTAGTCCATTGTTATTGCTCCTAAAAAACTTCATTTCAAATTGGATTTTTTCATTGGTTTCCTCCATATCTCTCCATCCTCATCTTTACCTCGTAGCTTTCCTGACTTCGTTCAATTCTTAGCTAAAATTGAACCTTCTTTAAGAAGCTTTTCTTGATCCCCCTTAATACTAGTACCTCTATTCTCACAATATCTCGAATTTATTCTGTATATAAACTTTATAAATCACTGCCTGCATGTTAAATGTTATTCTCATTAGTATTTGAGTTCCTTGAAAGCAGAGACTATTTTTGTCTTTCTTTGTATCCCCAGAACTTTAACATAATGCCTGACATATATTAGAAAATGAATCCATGCTTATTGACTTTGTGACTTATTCCTGAAATTCCAGTATCAAAATTCATGAGCTAAGCTTTTTTTTTTCCCTCTAGCAATTCATACTATAGGGCTTAATATTCAGAACTCATTTCTAAACCCCATAATAATTTTCTAGGTCAAATCCTACCTACATTGCTTTAATGTCCTCATTTACAAAATGAAAGGACTGAACAAGATGACCTCCAAGTTCCCCTCAGTTTATCTTATGATCCTATTATTAAGGAGGACTTGTTTTCTCAGATGAGAGTTTGAGAGAAATGGATTGCCTGAAAGGTGGAGGTGAGAAAGGAGGTCCTGGATGTGAGTAAGGTCAAAGTTAGTAAATCAAATACCAATCTTGGATTATATTCTTAACTCCATCACTACTTCAGTGTGTTACCTTAGCCAAATTACTTCATTCATGGGCCTCAATTTTCTTACATATAAAATGAGACCTTGGGCTGTGAAAAGACGGAGAGGGGTAAAGTCAGAGAGAAGAGAAAGAAACAAAAGGAGAGAAATGCTGAATTGGTAATCAAGAGCCTTGGGTTTGAACTCCAGCTCTACCACTGAGTAGCTCTAAGACCTTAGACAATTTAATTCAATTGTTAAGACATTTTAATCATAAATGACATTGTATAGCACCTTAAAAGAGTTATTTCCAAGCTCTATTTTATGGTAATCCACTTTTTTGAGAAAAGGAAATTGCCATGCCTTCTCCACTTTTCATTAAACAATGCAAACAATTTTCTTGGCTCATACTGTCTTCAAAGGAAAAAAATTCTTACAATTTTAAAGCAATGCACAAATGAATGCTAAACATGTAGTAAATGTATGTGTATAAAAGAATGTGCACAATTTCTAAGATTCAGTGGTTTTCTTATATTTAAAGATGGAGGCCTAAACACATCATACAATCTATCTTCCAATTACATGTAAAGATAGTTTTCATCATTTATTTTTATAAGATTTTACAAGATAAGATATATTTTCTCTCCTTCCCTTACCTCCCAACTTCCTAAGCAATCTGATATATATCCTCCTCATTTTAGAGGTGAGGAAGTTATCTTAAAAAGAGATTCAATGGCATGCTCAAAATAATAAGTAGGCCATGTTAAAAAATGCTTTTCACCCAGGTGTAAGCAGGCTGGGTGAGTATCACAGGATATAGTACACTTTACTTGTAACTGTCTCTATTATCTCCCCTTGCAATTGCATTTCCCAACCCTTTCCCATTACCACCAACCCTCCCACTTACCTCCAACGGTCTATGCCCACAAATAGACTAGTTTTCTTCCTTTCTAGCCTACCAATCACAACAGTGTTGGGGCAAAATCATTAGGTAGTCTTAAAATATGCAATAATTTTTACTATTTCTTTGCATACAACTATGATTTTGTTTTGCAAAGCATTTTTTTCCTTAACAAAGATATGAAGTTGTTTGCCATTTCTTCCTCCAACATTGTTTAGATGAGGAACTGAAACAAAGAAGATTAAGTGACTTGCTCAGTCACATAATTGATAAGAGTCTTAGACCAGATTTGAATGTCTTCCTAATTCCAGGCTGGTGCTCTATCTGTTATACTACCTGGGTTTCCCTTATGAGGTAGGTACTAAGGTGTTACTCTCCTCATTCTACAAATGAGGAAACTGATGTTTAGAGGGTTTTCACAGCTGATCAATGTCAAAATTTGAATTCTGGTCTAACAAGCTCTATAGCTTATACCTACTTACCAAACCAGGACACTGGGCTAGTTACTAGAGATTTAAAACAATAGCCTTTCCATAGGCTCTGCCCTCAAAAAATTTATATTCTAATGTTGGAGTGATTCTGGGGAATAGGGGTGCAAAAATAACTGATGTAAGAGATTCTAAAATGAAACCTCCCTAGACTTTAGTTTGTACACATACATGCAGGGACTGGACAAGATTAAACTCTCCTTCTAATATTGCTTCGCTTATTCTAACAATCTTGACAGAATTGATTACTCTGACCCTGAGAAGAAAAAAGTTCACCATTCTGTTTATCAACCATACTGATGTACCCAGATTCTATTCTCCCAGCCTGGCACTGAGCTACCTGATTTGGTCCCAGTTGCTCTCACTTCCTAAAGTGACCTTATCACCTTCTTCACCCAGTCATTTCAACTCATTTGTTCCATTCAGACACTGGTGGGTGAGGGCAAGGGATCTTTTTATGATCTCTTCTCTTGACTAGAGAACCTAAATTTTCATCTTGTCAAAAGTATGTTCAAATGGTCCCTGTGTAATTTCATTGTTTTAGGTTGAAAGGTAGGAAATTTCTAATTTTATCACTGGTAAAAGGAAGTTATGCTTAGATAGAACAGAGCAAAGCCCTAAGAATCTAGGGAAAAACTTGACAAAGAAATTGTAAGAGTTAACAATTTAACTATTTCCAAAAACATTGAAAATATTTTCATTGTATGTTTTGCTATTTTTTTTTGCCTTTCTTTGTACCCCCATGATTAGCACAGTGCCTGGTATATAACAAGTGCATAATGAATATTTGTTGACTAATAGAATGACTGAAATTTACATCAACTTCACTAGCAAATCCCTTTTCCCTCTCCTACCCAGAAATCTTTCCTTTCTGACAAAGTTTAAGAAAGAAAAATAAAAAACGAATTCATCAAAATCAACCAACACATAAACCACCATCAAACATGAATTAAATTACTGCTACATGCAGAACATACAGAAAAAAGAAAAAATCAGATAAGACCTAATTTTTATCCTCATAGAACTTATGATCTTAGTTGGAAAATAAAACTTAAACAGAAAATTATAAAGCACAATAGCATTAGGCAATTGCATTGGAGAAGTAGAAAACAAAGTAATCTAGATGAGACAATAATGTGCTGTTTTTAAAATATTGAGTCAAATATTTATAATCTATGTCTCCAATGTTTTTATAATCTTTCATATGGGAATAATTAATAAAGTAAAGAAGTATTGAAATTCTTAAAGGAAAGGTTAAATGAATTATAGGAGGGAGTAGACAATAAAACTAAACCAGCAAAGCAACTCAATTTTTTCTCTCAGCACAAGGTAAATCAAAGCATAAAATAAATTTTTAAATAAGTAAAGAAAATTAACAGAATTTTAGAGAAGTTAGAGATGGAAAATTTATGGCAATAGAAAGGACTACATATTTTTTTCTTGGCTACCTGGCGTCTTCACAAAAACTGACCATGTATTAGGGAATAAAAACTTAACAAATATATGCAAAAAAGGACAAATATTAAATGCATCTTCTTAGGACACTAATGTAATAGAAATTACATTGAAAATGGGGCCCTGGAAACAGATTAAAAATAATTGGAAACAAAATAATCTGATCTTAAAGAATGAGTGGGCCAAATAACAAGTCATAGAAATAATCAATGATTTCAATAAAGCAAATGACAACAATAAGACAACATACCAAAATTTATGAATTGCCATCATAAATTTGATGTCTTTAAATGCAAAATAAAATAGAGATAAAATAAATCAAAGGATTATGCTTATGATTAAATAAAACTAGGAAAAATTAAAATTCTCCAATTAAACATGAATTTGAAAATCCTGAAAATCAGACAAAACATAAAATTTAAAGTAATAAAAACATTGAATTAATAAATAAGACTAGCAGGTAAATTTATGAAAAATAAAATAGATAAACCATTAATTGATTTGATTTTATAAAAGAAAGCAAATCAAATTACTGACATAAAAATGAAAAGGAGGAATAAATCCACTAATTAAGATGAAATTAAAACAGTTATTAAGAGCTATTTTTCCCCATTATATGCCAGTGAACCTGGCAATCTAAATGAAATGGATGGCTATTTATAAAAATATATGTTGTCCACATTAACGAAAGAGGAAATAAAATATGGAAATAATTCAATCTTAGAAAAAATAAATTGAAAAAGCCATAAATTAGTTCCCTTAGAAAAATATCATTAATATTAAATATGATCAAGCATCCTTTTATTTTATTAACCCACTTTCAATATCTTAAGTACCAGAGGTCTTAGGTAGCTCTCAAGTCTATAGAAATATTTTCTCTTGGATATTTTTGAATAGGCCTCATTCTTAGGGCAACTCTAAAGAGAGCTTTGCTCCTGTGATTTCATATCATTTGTAGATATTCTTAGATACTTCTGCTAAACTCTGTCAGTAACAAGACAATACATGTAAGTACCTGATTGAAAATCCTGAAAATCAAATGAGAGACTAATAAAGTTTAAAATTGAAAGCCAAACAAAATCAAACCAAATATTAAACCATTTAATGAATGAAACAAGGAGTTGATCAAAACAAAATAAAACTAATCAAAGAAGTAATGAAATGGATAAATTTGATTAAAAAAAGAAAGATAGAAACCAAATAATCAGTACAAAAATGAATTCACTACCAATAAACATAATATTAAAGTAGTTATTTGCAACTTTTTGCCAATTTATACATAATACATCTGATATCAAAACCATATCTGTTGTATAAAAGTAATGTAAGAACTCCACCTATTTTTCCAAATACTTTATATAATATTGGACTTAATTGTTCTTTAACTTACCTTAAGGCTTCAATTATGAATTCATCTGGTCCTGGAACTATTTTCTTCTTCAGGTAATTCATATTTTCTTTAATTTATCACAATAGGGTTATTTAAATTTAAATTTAAAAATTCTATCTTTTTCCATTAACCTGTACAGTTTATGTTTTTTAATAAATATTCAAGCATTTTACTTTCAATCAGGTACTTATTTGGTAAGTTTTAATTTATTCTTTTTCTAAGTTTTTAAATTGCCAATCTAATTTATTGATCTACTATCTTATTGATGTAAACATTTAGGGATGTAATTTTCTCCTAAATACTGCTTTGGTTGTATTACAAATTTTTTAAATATTGTCTCATTGTCATTTTCTTTAATAGAATTATTGATTATTTTTATGATTCATTCTTTGACCCAGCCATTTCCTAGGTTTAGATTATTTTGTTTCCAATTATATTTTAATCTATGCTTTCTTGGCCCATTATTGAATGTAATTTGTTTTTGCATTGGTGGCCTGAAAAGAATTTATTTAAAGTTTCTGCTTTTCTTCATCTATTTGTTATGTTTTTTATAACTTAATACATGGCTATTATTTTCTTAAGATACTACACACAACTGAGAAAATATATATATATCTTCCTATTTCTATTAAGTTTTCTCCAGAGTTCTATTATATCTACTTCTTCTAAAATTCTCCTTATCTTCTTCTTTTCTTTCTTATTTATTTTATGGTTAGATTTATCAGCTTTTATGAGGGGAAAGTTAAACTTCCCCCAATCTCAGTACAGTTTTACTGTCTATTTCCTACTGAAACTCATTTAGCTTTTTCTTTAAGAATTTAAATGTTCTGCCATTTCTGCACATGTGTTATAGTATCTTTTAACAAAATGTAATTTTGCTGATTATCTCTTCTAATTATGTATACTTTTGCTCTTCCTTTGGCTGAGATCATAATTGCCATCCCTGTCTTTTTTAGCTCAGCTGAGGCTTAATAGATTTTGCTCCAGACCCTTACTTTAATTCTTCTTGTGTCTTTTTATTCCAAGTGTGTTTTTTTATAAACAACATATTGTTGGATTCTAGTTTCTAAGCCATTCTGTTGTGAGTTCAATCTGCCATCTCTCTGCCATTTTCTCTCTAAATGTTCTTCTTTGCATACTTCATTTATGTGAGATAATTTTATCCATTCTTCCTTTTTGGCCTCCAATTTATTTTTTTTTAATCATCCCAAAATAATTGACTAACTCCTGCACCCTTTGTCTATTTAGAGTCCTCACTTCTCCAATAATGAAAAGGAGTTACATATATCATTTTCCCATATTGAATGTAAACAATTTAATCTTATTAAGTCCCTTATTATTTCCTTTTAATGTTTAATTTTGTTTGTGCTCCTCTTGAGTCCTGTATTTGAATGTCAATTTTTCTATTCATGTAGGGTATTCTCATCAGGATGATTGAAAGTCCTTTCTTTCATTAAATATCCATTTTCCTCTGAAGGATTATGCTTGGTTTTGCTGAGAAGATTATTCTTAATTGTGCTCTTTCCCTTCCAAAATATCATATTTCAAGCCTTCCATGGCTTTAATACGGAAGCTGCTACATTTCATATGAATTTGACTGTTATTCCATTGTATCTGAATGGTTTCTTTCAGGCTGTAGAGCTATCATTTATAAAGCACTTAAAAGTTTGGAAAGCAATTTTATATACATTTGATCCTTAAAATGACTCTGAGAGGTATAGATTATGAAACTATTATTATCAGAAAATTAAAAAGTGTTATCATGTAATAATAAGTATCATTATCATAGATGAAATTATTAGAGGTCAATCATTTGCCTAAAGTTGCCCAATGAGCAAGTGTATGGGGTGAGATTTGAATCTGGTCTTTTTAACTCCAGGTCCAATAGTCTGTCTTCTCTTTCAATAACACTTCAGGATTATTGCTTATTTGTTTATTTTATAATTTCTCTGAATTTCTCTGTGTATCCGCTCACATTAGCTTCTGTCTTCCATTACCCATTCCTCTTTTTTCTCCCCTGAAGAAGGTAATTAGGAAATCAAAATAGAGATAGAAATTAATCAAGGCTCTAGATAAAAATCAAAAGACTATTGGCTGAGTCCTGACTTTAGCATTTACTAGCAATATTTGAGCAAGTCATCTGACCTCTAATAGTTTCAGTTTCCACATTTGTAAAATAGGAAGAATAACATTGACCTTGGCTACCTCACATAGTTACAATAAAAATTCAGTGAGGTAATGTTTATGAAAGTGCTTTTGAAAAATAAGCTTTTAAGCTCAAAAGATTACAATAATTCTTCAAATGTTTTACAGGGTAGAAACAACAACAAACATATAGCAGCCATTCAATGTGCTATGAATACAATCAAAATAGATAATTTCTTCCCACCTACAAGCTGTCTTAATTTTCCTGCTGAACCATAACTAATAAAAACAACAAATATATTTTTTCACAGACTGTTGTAAGAAATAGTGCCGCTCCAGCAAAATACATTTTATTTATTCTTTCTTGTTTTAATTATCTGTGGTAGCCAAATCTTTAAGATAGTTGCTGGTGTAACAAAGATTATGATATTGAATAGTTACAAATCCCTCTCCTTGGTTTTGAACTGCCAATTGGCATGAAGAAGGACCATGGAGGAAGTTATAAAATGTATATATCATGAGGAAAAAAAAATATAGATAGGCCATCAAAGACCTGTAGGAATAGTTTCTAGATTATTTAGTTATAAAATGATAAAATATGCACTAAAATGCTTTAGAAGTCATTTAGCTCAAATTCCCCATTTATACTTCAAGAAATTAAGACAGCAAGATCTTGTGGCTTAACTAAGGTCACTGATAACAATATCAGTTCTATAGAGGCAAAATTTGAACCCAAGTCTTCTTGTTTCATTTCCATACTCTTTCCATGAATGTACAGTGTGCCTCTGATAATACACACTAAGAAATTAAATGATAACATTAAGATAACAGAGAAATTTGGTTCCATCGAATTTAAGAACATAAAACTTAGAGTTGGAAGATACTTTGGTGATCATTTAATGTTGTCAGTCTGTTTTTAAAATAGCCAGGATGCTAATTTGACTTGCTCACAACCACATAAATAATAAATATTTGAAGACACTGGCCTTTAATTTTTTTTTGCTCTTTCCATCAAGTGGTTCTCATTCAACATTTTGGAGCTAAAGTAAAGCAATCATCATATAATTAAATGATTTGTATGTATTTGCAAAATTTTAACAAATTCAATTTTCTCATTTAATTCTCAATATTTCCACTAAGATAAGTATGCCTTTTAGGAAAAAGATGCTATTGACCAACATTTTTAAGCACAGAAGCATCAATAAAACAAAAAGTGGTGAGAAAAGCACTTGAATTCTAAAGGAGGAGCTTATTAATTACTAGAAATAGAATGAAGTACTTAATGAGTAGACAATATCTAAATCAGCATAAATTCCATAGGCAAATATTTGAGGCATAAATAAAAGAGGGTTCAATGGCACACCATTAGGGAAGTACATGGGCACATGACATTCTGGGAACATAAAGAAGTCCATTTTGACTTAAGCACAAAGAAAAATAAAATAAAATTAGACATTTTTTTCATCAGGTATCAAAATTACCACCATCATTATGCTCATAGACTTCACATCATTACAGTCAACCTCATTATCATTATCATTATGATTTTGTTATCATTATTATCAAGAATAGTACTGCATGTAATCCACTGCAATATTATTCCATAGAATCATAGTCTTATATCTAAAGATAGACAAGATTTCAGTCCATCTAATTTAATCCTTTCTATTATAGATAAGAAAACTGAGACCCAAATGATCCTAAGTCACATAGTTAATAATAGTCAAAAGCAAGATTTTAACCCACATCTTCTGTCTGCAGCATTATATTTAAAGTACTGTACTATAATACTTCCCACAACATTTGAAAAGAAACCAAGGAGAAACTTGAGGACCGCATTTTAATGTCTGTCTTACTGTAATATTTTCATTCTTATTTCTGCCAATGACAATTGACTAAAGATGTTAGGATTCATCAGTGATATAGTGATTTATAAACACTAGATGAAATGTTTCAATAAGTTTAAATGATGCATCCATAATACATTAATTAATCTAGAATATTTTTCTATGAAATGAACATTATAAGGATAGCTCCATGCCCCACCCTAAACAACCCCTTTACTTCACATCCAATAAGCTCCCTTCTTTTGATTCCACTATTAGGTGAACAATGAGCTGCATGTAGCATAAATCAGGTCTTAGAGCAGTGGTTCTTAGCTACTATAGATGTGGAAATGGGGGCACAGATACATGTCCCCACAAAAAAAAAATCAATGTCAGGATTAGATATGAATCACTTTTTTTCCTTCTTTTGATTCCAAGATCTCCAGAAAATCTCCATATTTCTCTCTCAGCTGATTAATTTACATACAAGTAATTTCTATGCCTTCCTTGTTTTTTTTTTTTTTTTTTGCTGAGGCAATTGGGGTTAAGTGACTTGCCCAGGGTCACACAGCTAGGAAGTGTTAAGTGAGACAAGATTTGAACTCAGGTCTTCCTGACTTCAGGGCTGGTGCTCTATCCACTGTGCCATCTAGCTGCCCCCTATACCTTCTTTGCAAAGCAACATTTTTTCACTTCATCTTCAGTTTCTTATCACCTACTGGAAATTGAGACATAATCAACATGTAGTAATTCATTATCTTCCCTACAAACTCTCCCTTCTTCTAAACTTTCCTATTTATGTTGAAGGAATTACAATCCTTTTTATCTCCAGTTTCTAACCTTGCTATTATCCTTGACTCATCACTTAACCTCACTCCAAATATCCAATCAGTTGCACTCAATATTGAGTTTTCCATTTTTGAAACATCATTGCCCATTTCTCTACACTAATTCTATCATGTTAGTTTGTACCCCATTTTTTCTTGCCTAGATGGATAGTAGAATAATCTCTTAATGAGACTACTTCAAATATCTTCCCATGCAAATGTATCCTACATACTACTAAGAAATTAATTTTTCCATAAATACAGAAAGCAACACATGATTCAATTATTCAGTGAACTATAGTGGGTCCTTCTTGCCTATAGAATGGAATTTTCTCTGGCTTTCAAAGCTCTATGCAATGTGACTCAATGTAGATTAAAGCATCCTTTAAAAAGAAAAACTTTTCTGGTCTTGAGTTTTTTTTGTCTATGTTTCCTTCTATAACATGACCAGTATGAAAATATGTTTTACATAACTGCACATATAAAACCTATATTAAATTACTTAATTTCTCAATGAATGTGGAGGTAAGAAGGGAGGGAAATAATTTGGAATTCAAATGTTTAAAAAACAAATGGTAAAAATTGTTTTCCATGGAAATGGAGAAAAAATAATTTTTTAAAAAGGTGTTAGATGGTTTCAGTAAATCAGGAAAGACATATGAATTGATTCAAGTAAAGTGAGCACAATCTGGAGAACATTTTATTTTATTTTATTTTAACATTATTATATATTTATTTATTTATTTATTTTTTTAATAAAGCTTTTTATTTGCAAAACATATGAGTGACTTTTCAACATTGACCTTTGCAAAAAAAAAACCA
>JAJPUD010009510.1:0-45210 GCA_023553655.1 Myrmecobius fasciatus
GGTAGGATTATTTTTATATCACAGCATCTACTCAATAAAGGTCCATTGTTTAGCTGCAGAATCTCCTTCTGTCTAATATGAACTGACCTTAAAATTTGACTGGTAATTTGATGCCATCTTGGGATATTCTCTGTCCTGTAGTCATTTTTGTCCTATCATCTCCTCCCCTTTTTTGGTGCTAAAGAGTGACTTATTCTTCTTAGTCTTTTTGTCTTCCAGGTTATCTTTAGGCTTTCATATCCCATAGCTTCTCATAATCATTTGATCTTTTGCTTTTCAAGATTGTCAGCTTCTGGCACAGAACAGATTCAGCAGAGGATGGGATTTAATTTTGGCACTGGAAAAAGATAAGGAGGAAGGGGTGAGAACTGGGGAAAGAGTATGAATCAGTGTCCTCACTTTCAATTTTTACCTGAAAGATATTTAATTAAAGCTGATGTGTGTAACAGCCATTCTAATTCACTTGAATCAGTGTTAACCAGGCATGTAGAAAGATTCCCTAAGCGAGGCACTTGCCTGGTCTTGGTCAAAGAGTTGGATACTCAGAATATGCTCTCTAAAAGAGATGGGATTTCCCAAGAAAGGTTTTTCAGTGTCTAGTGTCAAGCCTGACCTGGTGCCAGATGGACCAGGTGGTCTTTGCATTGGATGCATAGCCATGCTTGTTTTTTAGGAGTTGTTTCAGGGTTGTCTTTAAATAACTCAGGAACTTCTGGGAAAGCCTTTATTTAATTTCCAAATCTCACACCTTGATTCCATAAATTAAAAAGGGTTTTTTTTTTTAATTCTCACTTCAGTCAGGAGTTGGGATACATGATCATAGATTTAGAGCTAGAAATGTGTAGAGTCTAAACACCTCATTTTACAGGTAAGGAAATTGAGACATAGAAGCCAAAATTTGATCCCAAGTCTTTTGACTCCAAATGCATTATACTACTCACTATACCATCCTTCCTTTGAAGAGCCTCCCAACAGTGTGATTAAATATTCCTCTAAAAATACAATGCCATCCTGTTACAAGTAGCACAAACAAAAATATGAGTAATATGTAGCTTATGGCATTCAAAGTAGATGTGGGTGCTAGATTATAATATAGTTAGATAAAATGCACAGTACTGTGGTCCACAGTAAGCCCTTAATAAATTCTTATGGACTGACTGATTAGATGGTTTCAGAACTGTATTGCTACATCCCAAAATCAGTCATATATTGGTCCATGTCCCCTTGTAGCCAAGTCTCTAAAAGGAGTATCCCAGGGATCTGTCCTTGGCTTGGTAATATAGTTGCCACTCTTCATCTTTTAACTTACAAGTCTCTTACATTGTCATTCAGACATCCGTGAATAAGGCAACAGGAGGAAGGGGGCCTTTCCAGGGCCACTCCAGCTATGCTATGTATGTTGTTGGCTACACCATGGTACACTGTACTTACCCTTTTGTTTTAGTCTTTACCTATAAACTTGGCCAGGTCCACTTGATAGAACAGGTTCTGAAGGCTAGTAATATTCCATTTCTGGGATGCTCAATTCTGTAGTACAGTTTTTAAAATATCTCACTACTATGTCCCTCAGATTAAAAGCAAATGAGTCACAACCATATTGAGGCAGAAATATGGCACAGTGTATAGAGTGCTGAAATTGTAGCTAGGAAGACTACAAAAAGACTACACAAGTCACCCACCTCCTTAGCCTCAGTTTCTTCATCTGTAGAATGGAAATATGGTGCTAATTCTTTCACCCAATTGTTGTGAAGATTTATATATAATATATATATGCATATATATAATATGTTTATACATATACACATATGTATGTATAGTATAGGTATGTATATAATTTGTTCAGTTATTTTTCTGCCATGCTCAATTCTTGATCTCATTTAGGATTGGCCAAAATATTGGAATAGTTTACCATTTCTCCTTTTCCAGTTGATTTTACAGATGAGGGAAACAAGGAAAATAAGGTTAAGTGACTTGCCTGGGATCACACAGCTAGTAAGAATCTGAAACTGGATTTGAACTCATTACAATGAATCTTCCTGATTCCAAACCCAGTGCTCTATCTACTGCATTGCCTAGCTGCCCTATATATATATATATATATATATATATATATGTGTGTGTGTGTGTGTGTGTGTGTGTGTATAATATGTATAACACATAAGATATGTTATTACATATATGATGAGTCTAAAAATATTGTTATCCGAGATCTCAGGTAGATGATGTTGATACCCTTAATTTTTTTTTTTACTAGAGGCCACCAATGCTACTTAAGCAGGTTCTTTGCTCTTACATGTGCTTGGGTAAATGGTGTGCTTTTTTAGTTTCTAAACAGAGAGACAGAGACAGAGAGCAACAGAGACAGAGAGACAGAGAGAGATAGAGACACAGAGATAGATATAAACAGAAATGGAGACACAGAGACAGGCAGAAAGACAGGCAAAGACAGACAGACTGAAAGACACAGAGAGAGAGAGAATAGTGACAGCATCTAGAGGCCAGTGGAAGGGACCCAATATGAATCCTTTCTTTTCAGCTTTTTAAAACAAATTAGGGTTATTGTAAAGTTACAATTAACAAATCAAACTGCACAGACCTTTGCAGGAAGCTTTTGTCTTTCAAAATTCCACTTTAGAGAGAGAATCTGAGAATGACAGAGGCAGAAGTAACCCAAGAAAGCATGAATCCTCTCATCTCACAAAA
Organism: Myrmecobius fasciatus; assembly: GCA_023553655.1. Classification (NCBI taxonomy): domain Eukaryota; kingdom Metazoa; phylum Chordata; class Mammalia; order Dasyuromorphia; family Myrmecobiidae; genus Myrmecobius; species Myrmecobius fasciatus. The sequence goes on from JAJPUD010009510.1 coordinate 2,704, forward strand.
GAGGAAATTGAGGTCCAAGTGACTTGGCCAAATCACAGAACTGCTTAGGCAGACCTCCCATGATGACACAGCCTGCCTTATATTTCTTTGAGAACTATTTTAGCTGATTGCCCCAGTAAATGCAGAAGCATTGTTCTGATTTCTGAAATTTTTAATAATTATCCACTGGAAGTTTCCTTTGAGCCACCCCATTAAGGCTAACCCTGTGAGCAAAAGCTAGACATTTGAATCTCAGTTTCTTCATCTAAAGAGTAAAAATAGCAATATTTAAATTTCCTGCCTCCCAGATTTGTTATGAGATATTTGTGGTATATTGCTTAATTGTTTAGAAAATGAAGAAGACCTAGAACTAATTTCTAGTTCTTGCTTATATTGACTGTGTGACCTTGGACAAGTCTTTCAATATGTCAGGGAACTCCCTAAATCAAATTCAAATGGAAAAAAGCAATTAAACTTTCACAAAGAGCCCTGCTGCTGGCACATCGATTTAGAACATCATTGGTTATATTGTTTTCTTTTTGGTTTTTTGTTAAATATATTCCAGTTACATTATAATGTAGTTCAAGTCCTACTAAGAAGTATGCGGTCTTGTGTTTGACATCTCTGCTCTAAAGTCTAAATTGCATGATTCTTAGTAATCTATTTAATGGTAGAGGGAGTACCTGACTCCAAAGAAATGATAAGTCTGGACCTCCTAGTTTCTCCTGATCTCTCCCTCAAAAAGACACTATATAAATGTGAACTTATTTTTCAAAGGTGTTAGCAAAGTTGTGCTAGTTTTGATCTTAGTTGTTCAGTCATGTCTAACTTTGTGATACCATTTGGGATTTTCTTGGCAAAGAAATTGAAGCGATTGCTATTTCCTTCTCCAGTTCATTTTACAAATGAGGAAACTGAGGCATACAAGGTTAAGTGAGTTATGTAGGGTCACATAACTGATTTAATGTCTTAGGCCAGATTTGAACAGGATTCTTCCTGACTCTAGGCCCATCACTCTATACACTGCACTATCTGGTTGCCCTTGATCTTACTCATCTTGGCTTAAATTCAGTCCTTGAATGAACTAACTTTGCTATTTATTTAGTAGCTGGCCACACTCACCATGATACAGTGAAATAGTTGAACCAGTTGACCTCTGAGGTCCCTTCCATAATCTTTAGTTACAAGACTACCTGATAATATTTTATGGTCATTGTTCTCCCAGATGTTTTCCACTAACTTACATAGTAGTAGTTAAGTTTTAGAAAGTTCCCCCAAGCTCAGAGAGGGCCTGATTGACCCATACTTATATAACTATATTCATAAATGACTTAGGTGGTATATGAACCCAGAGATTCTTACTGAAGTCTTATTACTTTATCCATTTGTCAAATTTCCTGTCTTATTCTCACTTGCTAAAGAATAAAATAAGCTTTAGCTGCATTAGGCAGTGAAATCAAAAAAGTGAGTAAAAGGGTTTCAAAAATAGTGGTTCCCCTACAGCTCTTTCAAAAAAGAGGCTAATTGCACATAGCCTGGCAAAAATCCTGGTTGTAAGAAAGTGCTGACCCTGATGGCCACCCTCCCAGCTGTCACTTTTAACATGTATTAGAAGCATTCTATTTATATAATCAGATTCTTAGAACTGAAGAGACCTTAGAATCCAAACCTTCCATCTGACATGTCAAAAACTTAAGCCTTGGAGAAGATGAATTCTATTCAATTCATGAAGCATTTTTAAGCAAGCACTAAGAGAGAGGTAGTGTGCTGGGTGTTGGGCATACAAAAACAAAAAAATTAGTGCCTACCCTCAAGGAGATTACATTCTACTGATGAGTTAATAGAAGTAGGAACAGCTATACTGTTTTGGCTCACGAGGTGAGTCTTCTGACTTTTAATTATTCCAAGTACCAGAAATTATAAGTTAACCCTGTGTACATTCACAGAGGAGAGATATAATGCCATATGGATGGGGAAAGTAAGCCAGTTTGGCTGGAGTGGAGAATGAATGATAACAAATATGAGACTTCTGGAAAGATAAACTGGATCTGGATTGTAAAGGACTTTAATTGCTAGAATGAGGACTTTGTATTTGTATCTCCTGGGGAGCCAATGAAATTTATTGAGTAGGAAAAAGAGATCATCAGACTGTGGGTAAAGAATATCAATTTAGCAGCTATTTAGAAGTCAGCCTTCTGTGAGATCCAATAGAAAGTGTTCTGGCAATGGAATTAGACAATCTGGTTTGAAATCTTAGATCTTTAACTTCGTACATGTGTAACCCTTGAGAGTGAGTCATGTCAATTCCTGGGACCTCACTTTCCTTACCTGTAATAAAGATCAAAAGTTGGAATACATCTGGGGTGTTTAATATTCTTTGTGTCCTAGACTCTTTTATCAATCTAGTAAAGCTCAATGACTCTTTCCCAGAATAATATTTATAAATACATAAAATAAAATACATTCGATTATAAAGAAAACCAATTATATTGAAATAAAATTATCCCAAAAATATCAAGGTTCACAGTCAGCATGTTAATAACTCTAAGGCATCTTTAAGCTCCAAATCTGTGGTCCTGACTGTGATGCTATGAGAACAGTGAGAAGGCAAGGAAAGATACACATTACAAGGCTACTGGGACCAGAAGCAGACCTCATTCTTCTGACTCTAGGTACAGTGTTCTTAAAACTAAAAGACCATCACAGACTATAAGATGGAGTCAAATGGGTAGCTAATAATCCTGTGTCATCCATTAAAGTGGAAACTGACATATTATGGCAATTACAAGAATTAGGGGTTGTAGTTGGTCACCTCATTCATTTACTGAGCAAAAGGTTTGTCACTATTTTAGTTATATAAGAAAATAAGTAAGCCATATTCTGTCTGCAGGGAATTTATTATGTGGTAGAGGAAATAAAAATGCATAAAATTATCTATAATACAGAGATCCTTAAAAATATGTCATGATCACTCTTGGCAATCTGATGAAGCCTATGGACCCATTTTTATAAAAATATCTCTTAAAAAGTAAAGGAAATGCTGTCTTACTATGTATATGTATGCATGTATATATATGCATATATATGTAGGCATATTTATACATCTATATGTGTTTTGTGTTTATGTTCATATATACATATATATACACACAATAATCCAAAGCAGAATATATTAAATTCTCTAAGTCAGGCAAAACAAGCTTGAAGGATAATTCACTTCTGACTAGAATGATCAAGTATGACTTCTTGAAGAAAGGACCATTTAACCTGAGTCTTGATGGATTTTGTAGTATTTTTTTCTGAATTTTTTCCCCAACTTGAAATTGTTATTATGGTCAAATAATATTTGCAAACTTTGAACTACCCTATAAATGCTATTATCAGTTAATGTTATTATTAATCAAATATAGCACAATAATATTATGTTTATAATACATATCCCTAGGGGTCTAAGTTGGAAAGAAGGAAGGAAACAAGCATTTATTAAGTATCTACTATGTGCCAGGCACTGTACTATACATTTTACAAATATTATCTCATTTGATTCTCACAAGAATCATGGAACATAAATGCTATTATTATATCCCTTTTGCAGATGAGGAAACAGAAGGCATGCAAAGTTAAGTAGTTTTATAAGGGTCACCCAGCTAATAAGTGTCTAAGACTGGATTTGAATTCATATCATCTCGACTCCAGATCTAGTGCTTTATCTACTGCACCACCTAGCTAACTCTAGGGTCAGGCACATTCTCCAAAACCAAACTGCTTTGCTGAATATACTGATCTAGTCTAGTTATACATAACTCTATTTAATGATTCATTCATTTAATAGCACAGTGCCTAGCATAGTAAATGTAAGTGCTTAATAAATTTCTATTGGTTGGGATTGGAATAGAAGAGCCAATATACTGAGTCATCCACAAATAGTGTAGCATTATACTTGAGCTCTCAATCTGGTATTCTAGGTGAATGCTCTAGTTCCCAAATTGTTGGGAAAGTGGCACCTTCTAGTAAGTGAGAGAATTATCAATATTACACCTCAGCAGAAGAAAAGAATATCCATATTGAAACTCTTTGATTTGGAGGAAGAAAATTGGTCTGGTATCACAATGGACATGAGTTCATTGTACATAATGCCAGTATCCACTCTATTTGTCAGTAAAGTATTAAACCACATTGTCCTAGATGGTTTCATGGGGAAATAAACTTGTTCCGGAAAAGTGCATGTGACCAGATTAGGCCAAAATTGTCTTAGATGTTTCCAGGAAGGCAGTGGGATAGCACAAGATCTCATGAAAAAATGGGAACATAGTTGGAAAAGAGATCGGCTATCTTTGCACAAAACTAAAAGAAATCAAATTAATTTTTCTCTGGAACCTCAATCCTATTTTTTCCTTTTTCTGAGTAATGTTACTAAAGGGTTTCTGTTCTATGCAGTTATATTCCCAGGGAAAAGAATGTCTTGTGGTAGTTTGGATTGTGATTTTATTGGTCCCCCTTCAGACATACCACTGATGACCATAAGAAATCTGGTCACAACTTTTGGAAATTTTAAATGAGGCAATTGATTCATCATTTCCTGCTATAGAACTTGTTGTTGTTCAGTTGCTTCACTTGTGTCTGCCTTTTTGTGATCCCATTAGGGTTTTCTTGGCAAAGATACTGGAGTGTTTTGCCATTTTCTCCTCCAGTTCATTTCATACATGAAGAAATAGATGTGAATAGACCCTCTCCAGGGTCACGCAACTGTAAACATCTGAGGCTGGATTTGAATTCAGGCCTTCCTGACTCCAGCCCTGGCACTCTTTCCATTGTGCCATCTAGCTGCCCTGCCATAGCATAATCTGCAATTTCTAAGCCAGGACTGAGCAACCCTTACCAGTGAGTGATGTGGCCAAGCCTTAGTTTTTCATGGCAGTCTCTCTTTGCCCCGTGTGCATTTTAATTACCTTGTCCTTTTCATTCCACACTGTTCCCTCAGACTCTCTCATTCTACATCACACATTTTCATTTTTGCTGGGGTGCCAAACACACAATTAAGGGTCATAGTGGATACTGAGAAGTTGCCCTCACAGTCCTGCTCCACGCCTTCTTTATCCTTATCTTAATCTGGCACACCAACTCCAAGTAATCCCATCGGCCCATTCAAAGACGCATCTTTGAGATGAGGGTTAAATGGCCAAATCAGTTTGAACTTTTGCATAGTTTGGGAGATGATGGTATAAATACAACCAGTTGGGTCAAGGCTTATTGGGAAAGCAGGTCTGGGTGAAGGGGAGTCTATTTGAGAGAAGCATGCAAAGATTTTTGGCTTTGAATGACAGAAGTGGCCATCTTTCTCATTTCCTCTTGAATTATAAATATTTCTCTTTTTTCCCCTCCCACAGGGCCTGGAGCAGTCATTGATGGGGTAAACTCTGCCTCCAGAGCACTGGCATGCCTCTGGCTATCGGGGACCCTCTTTGTCCACTTCTTCATCAAGTTTTGATGAGAAATCCTAGGGTCCTCTGAGCGACGCCTGGCTTCTCCATACCACAGACTTTACTCTTCTACACTGCGGAGGGCAAACCAGTTTTGTTTTGTTTTTGTTTTTCAGCTTGAATGAGTGGGGATGGGGGGAGGGGGTGGGAAGGGTTCTGCAATGTGTAGGATAATCAATCATGGGCGTGTTCAAAGATTGAATCTGTTTCTTCTCCCTTAGCCCTACCTTCTCTTCTGCCCCTCTCCTCATTGTCTTCCCCATAACTTCTGTTTTGGCAAAAAGTCTGTTTCAGTTGAACCCATAAATGCCCCCAGAGATGCACCTTGGTTCATGAAATAGTGCACAAAAAGAATTACATCAGAGAATCCTAGTGTCTATGTCTCTTAAACTAACAAATCAGCCTTTTTGTTATGCTGTACAAATGACTCCATGTTATGTGTCTGATGACATTGGGTTTGTCTCTCCCATCAGGGTGGATTTTTAATACACACACACACACACACACACACACACACACACACACACACATATATATATATATATATATATTATTCTACCACCTCCTCTTGGCACTGTACTCTACCCATCACCTCAAATACCTGCAGCATATAGAGGTGTGGGGCCAAGGGGGTTGTGAAACCCACTTAAAGTGGAAGCACATCTGATAAAAGAAAGAAAAAATCTCCAGAGTATGGGAAACTGGAGCTGAGTGGATGGGAAGAGAAGAGGTTGGGGGACTGAGTTTCTTTTTTAAAAATTCCTGGCTGGTCGATTTAAAAAAAAAAAAAGAAAAGAAAAAGAAAAAGGATAAATAGGTGGCTGATTCATTGGATCTTATCTAGCTATCAATCAGAGCAATCCTATGACTATCCATCTACTCAACTTGTCTGGTCTATCCATCCATTCAATTATCTACCCACCTGTCTCTCTCTAGCAATCTATTTACTCTATCAATCTATCAATGTAATTATCTACATTTCTCTCCAAGTCTCTCTCTCTCTACTCTTACTCATTTATCACTATAATCATCTCTAATCACCTAGTGTCTTTCTCCTCATTTCTTTCTCAAATCAACCTCCCCTAAAAAATTTGTGTTTTCCCAATTACATATCAACTTACACATGAAAGCCGATTTTTCTCACATTAACCAGAAAGATAAGCAATATCTGATCACATGGACATTTGGGAATACAGTGTCCCATTCACCAAAAGTAGATCATGATGATTCATGAGTTCTGTTAGGAATCCATTACTTACTACACACTAAAGCATTCTCTTCTCTAGACACAGATGAGTCCCATGTGTACCTTAACTAACTAGCATGATGTTTTCCTTTGAGATTTGAATGACCAAGATGCCAGTCATCAGAAATACATGTGCTTTTCTGTCTTTCAAGGAAGCACACATTATGATCTTATTTGACTAAATCCAGGGCATATATATTACCCATCAAAAGAAAAAAGAAAAAAAAAACTATATATACAAAACACTGGTTTCCTGCTATGTGAGTATATTATTCAACCAGACTGAGATTCAGCACCTCAGTTATTGTCTCCAATCTGCTCTAATCTGGGTTGGTCCTGTTTGAAAACTATCCAGTTAAAAGCTGATAGAGTCCAATTACAGGGCTGGTGTGTTGACAGTGCTCATATTTGTTTCGGAAGCTCTTCTGAGCAGAGGGCACTTGAGCGACTGACTTAATTTCCAAGCACTTGATTAACCCAACACTGTAAACAGAAGGGGAAAATATGTGGCACACATGTTTCCTCTTTTCATGGGACTTCTCCCTCCAGGGGCTTTGAGGAAGTCTAGTACCATCTTCCTTTTCTCTATATCGTAGCTCACTGAGATGAACTTTCTTGTCTGTACTTTCTTGGGGCATCTCCTGGGGCAATCAGGAATTGGCCATCCTATGTGCCAGTGGACCAAAAAGGATTGCAATAAAAATGATCCTGGGTTAGATCTCTCTTTACCCATTTAGGGTACTACCAAGAGGGACATGCAAATTGCCATCATTGATATGCTGACCTGGTGTGCAGTATAATGCCAGCAGCCTAATTGGGGGAAAAAATGGCTGCTCTAAAAGTATATGTCGAATGCTCTTAATGTTTAATATTTATTCTTCTTTCCCCACCATCACAAGCTGCCTCTTTAGTTTTGTCTGTCTCAGCTCCTGGACATGATATACAAAGTGAGAAAATCCATCTTCTGTAGGTGCTTTTGGAACACAAAATGCCAAGCATTCTAGTGAAGGTCAGTTTCTGTGAATGGAATTTTAGTCCCCTCAAACAACAAGAAAAAGATAACTGCCAGGAGACAGATTTCAGGAACATAGGAGATTTGCCAACATTTCTCTATCTATTCTATCCCAGGGACAATCCAGTGAGCAGGTATGAGGTTAGAAATGAAGGTCAGTCATAAGCATTTCAATTGCTTGATACAGACTCCAGAATAAGTAAGGTCACAGTAAGACATGTCCTATGCAGAATATCTGAGTGCCATATTGATAAACTAGAGGCATTGCTTAGGAGCAAAGCATATATATTGGGAGTAGGGCAAGATGAGTGATATTGTCCTTGTAGCATAATTCCTGAATGTCCAAGCTGCATGTTTTCTACTGGACTTTCATCTTTCCTTCTAAAAGAAGCATTCCCTACTCCTCAGTGAGGGAGTACTTAAAGCATTACCAGAAATATGATCTATACAATGATTATTTCATGTCTTCTCCCTTTTACCACTTGATGGCCGGCCCTCTTGTTACACTTAACTTAAGGATCCATAATATTATCTTTGTGAATTCTCCTTCCAATAATGTGAATCATATCCCATCCATTCCTTGGTGGGTAGTCTTATGAATTGCTGTGGCTGAAAAAAAATGTATCACCTGGTTTCCACTTCCTAGTGATATTACTAGCCAAAACATAAAACCACAGTAAGCATTCACTTTCTCCTTCCTATCCCACTGTAAAGTGGGGGGAACTGAAAGTGAGTCAGAAAACACAGCAACATTGTTCTGACTTTTTTTTTTATCACCACCATCCACGGGAGAAGAGGTATGGGAGGCTTGTGAAATGGACCACTGAAAAGGACAATGAAGTTTCTTCTGGGGGATTCTTTCATGGTTTTCTGTTTTGTTAATTTAACTTTGGTGGTGATGACACTTTTAGACAATAGATGTTTCAAAAGATAAGACATAGAGGTTAAGTGCTCTGCTTGCCATTTTTTTTTTCACTAATAGAGCATTTTACTGCTTCCATGTGGTTTTAGTTCTGCAGGGAGATTCCTTAAGCCTTTTGGGCAGATTTGGCCCAAGTTTGCAAATGGAGGAGCAAGAGTATGCATACATTGATACTAATGCAAGTTTTTGACCAGCTAGTAGCCCCTTCCCATTTTGTCACATAGGAGACAAAAAAGACAAATAATGCAGATAAGGCCAAGTGGAATTCAGCAATGAATCTAAGAAGCTCTCATTCCCCTTTCCCAAAGCAAAGTTTAACACTTCCACCAAAGTAATGTCAATGAAAGTGCTCGTGGTAAGGCTAATGCCAAGCTTGTTCTTCTGTAGTTTAATGTCAAGTGCCTGATACAGTCATCTGCAAGTCTAAATGTGTTTTCTTTTTCTGGGTTTTCTTTTTTTGGGGGGAGGGGGGTCCTAGAAACATGCACATATTTTAAGCTTAGAATATTGGGCATTATTGCTCTGATTTGTTAGTTCATCTAAACAAAGGGAAATGACAGACTTTTAGTACCTGAAAGATGCCTAAGTCTCTTCCCATGCAGTCCAGCCCAGGCCAAACCTTGGAGGACAGCTCTCCACTGTTTAAGTGGGGGTTTCATCTCAGGAGCTGACCAGCATTGAACTGTGGGTGAGAAGCATGCTCCAGGACTCTAGGCAAAGTAGATCCATATCAGATATAGAAAGGCCCGTTTCAGGACCTGTGCAGTCATCTTATTCTCCACCTAAAGGAGGTTAGCATGTCACACCTGAGGTCAGAAGAAATTCCTAACTGGAGAAGAGCAGAGAACACCAAGGAATCCAGCTAACCCCATGGGGAGCATAGAATTGTCTCTGCATCGAGTCTTTATATACAAGATATGAAAGAAAGGAGTGATACTCCCAGCTGAAATGTCTTCTCTTCTGCAGCTGTTGTGTGGCCCTTGCCAACATTATCACAGGAAGGAGGGGGAGGAGTGGTTAAGGGTGGGGAAAAGCATCTTCCCCAATTTGATACTGAGCTGTCACCAGGGAGAAACTGGCTTTTAAATAGCTGAAACCAGCCAAACAAAAATGAATCTCCATATCTTTATATATAATCAGAGGAAGCAGCTAGAAGTTTTGCTTTTTGGTGAAATACATTTTCCCTTCCTTTGTTTTTGTTCTTTGCATAACTCTTAGTCCTGGGACCGTTCATTCCAGTTTCATTGACCATAAGCCACTCACCTCCCACCCAACCTGTTTGCCATTTACTGCTACCCTCCCTCAAGCCTTTCCTCCAAGATCCACAAAGTGGGGGAAAAGCTGGAAAACTTCATAGGTATGTGATTTAGAAGGCAACGTTTTCTAACATAGACGGTATGATAAGAAGTCCTAATGATCACTAAAAACAAACAAATGAGCAAAAAAGAAAAAAAATCCAGTCTCATTTCCCACACTGCTCGCTGACAAGAAGAGAAGTAAATGAAGGGAGGAAGAATTACATTTGCAATTAAAAGATGGGGCAAAAAGATATTGAAGCAGTTCAGGATAGCTTTCAGGTGCAAAATATCTAGAATCTCAAGCAAAATGAAGTGGACTTAATCAGGCACAATTGTTGCAGTCCTAAAAGTAATAGTTGACTATGCTCAATTCTTTTGGGGCTCTTTAAAAGGACTTCTGTTTAAAAGACTTCTCTTCATTGAGCCCTGACATTGTTCAAATGGCTGTCAATAGCCCTAGGAGAAGAAGGTAGATTTATGACCCCCTTGAGCCACTGTCAACATTATTTAGCAGAAGTAGAGTTGATGACAATGGTGATAAAAATTATCATGCTGAAATAGGAATTGCTGCCCATTGTATCACTCCTGGGGAGCATTTTTAATCATTCAAAAAATTTTGTGACATGTCAAGTGCAGTTGTGAGGAATGTGTGGGTGTATGAAAATGTATCTGTTCAGTACTGAGTCCTTTTTTAGGTTTTAACAAAGTTCTCTATGACTTATCAATGGTGCAGTTCTAGCTGTCAGAATATGGGTGTGCACATTCTCACAATTATCCTTAAAAACAAATTATGTTCAAATGCTTTAAAATTTTATCAAACAGAAACAAGAATATAACTTTGTCAGCCTTCTAGGGTTATTTTGATTTAGTTTATTTTTTTATTTTAATTTTTCTGGTTTTTTTATTTCAAAAAAACAATGAAGTCTTTTTTTTTGGTCAATAATTGTATTAAGGGTGAATATACTACCTGAATTTTTGTGCATGTTACATTGTAGTTGTAACCTTTTCTAATTCAGGATGAATAAGAGATGGTTGTGATTGTGCAGTGTATCAATAAAGTTCAAAGAAATTTGTACCTTTTGGGGGGCTATTTATTAGGCTTTGTTGGATGTTGGGGTTGGCAAGCATAGGGAAACATATACATCTTCTTATATATTGATACTCTGGGTCCTATGGGCCAGGATGTAATTACCAATCTATGTTTCTGATGACCTAAAAATTACATCAAATATTTTCATGTCTCCCTATCTCCACCTATCCCCACCTCTGTGAAATGTGATAAAGTAGATCAATGTGGATAAAATCAATATCTTCCTGAAGCTGGTCTATTCAAACTTCTTTCAATTTACCCAATAGGAACATACTAGCTATGTGGTTTACCATCCTTATATGACATGGACCTCCAGACCTAAGAAGTGTGACATTGGCACAAATGAAAAATTGTCAGGTCATAGACAAGAGAGAATTTTCACAAAACTGTAAGGATTGTGTTCAGCATTGATACTTTGCTCTGTTTGATTCCTGATGCTTGCAGCCACTGAATCAAAGACTACTATGATATAAATATGGAAAGAGATGGTAAATATCACGTGGGTTGATTCATATGGAATTATATGCTGACAACTAATTTTTCTTCAGCCTCTGTGTTATGGAAGCATCTTTAAGACTGCAAAATATAAAGAAGGCACTAGACTAAGAATCAGGAAAGCTTTCCTATTTCCTCTGATCCCTTATTATCATATCATCATCTTTCTGGCTTTACTCAGCTCTCTACCCTACCCCCCACCACAACTCTTTCCTATTCATCTGTTCCCACATTTTTCCTTCATCACCTAACCTCTCAGTTATCTTTAGACTAATATATTCCTTTTAGTCTGAAAAGTTAGTTACTAGTTAGTTATATGATCTTGATTGAGTCAATTAACTTATTTTGTCTTTTACTTTCCTCATCTTTAAAATTATGGAACTGTACTAGGCAATCTATAAGGTTCTGACTAGCTCTGACATTCTACGATATGTTTCGATGGCTTTTTTAAACTCCTGGATTTTCATTAAGATTGACTCTAAATCAAAGCCTATTGGTACAAATGTGGCCTATATTTTGGAAGCTGAGTTAAAATCATCCAACTTCTTTTCATAAATTCTTTATAATTTGATAGTAAATCCTGTGAGGAAAAGAGGTTGGTTCTAGTCTCAGCTCTGCCTTTGGCTTCTGGGTTTGACCATGATCCTCCCTGTGCTTTAGTTTTTGCTATCAGAGATAGGATGTAAATAAAAAAGAAGAATACGCCAATATGCTTTGAAAATAAGTATCAAAATATAATGTATAGGTAGATGATTGTAGTTTCCAGAATACTTGATTTATTTTGAATGAGTGACATACAAATGTAGCTGATTACCAATTTTCCTAGTCAACCAATAGCTGTAGTAATCATTTATTCTTCTCTCTCTTTTCTTCTGCCCTTTCATCAGTTTCTTTTTGCCCACATCCAATCTTTCTCTTTTCCTACTTATATCATAACTTTCCCCTTCCATCTGTTCTCCTGCTAGGGTGGGCATTTATCCTTCTCTTACTCCATCTAGGCACTCAGAGTACTATCAATCATCTCTGTACCAATTTATTCCTCCATCAGCTAACCACTCACCTAGCCATTCACATATTATTTCCCCATTTATCTCCCCCTTATTCCATCTATCCACTCATCCACTTCCCTAATGCAACTATCCCCCATCTATTTATTTAAACCATCTAGCCATTCCCCATCTGTCAATCCATCTACCTAGCATCCTCAAGCTAACCTTTGGCAGACATGCCTATTTACCAACCCACTTCAATGTAATGAAAATCTTTTGCTGTTATCTCTTCATTCAGCAAGGGAGGCTTTATCTAGTTATTCTTAAGCACAGCAGTTAAATGATGGAGGAATCATCCCATGCATTTTCGTTATCTTTCCGCAAAATACATGCTATTAAAAACATACACACAGAGAAATGCCTCCAGAGATGTATGATTGGTGTACCTATTCCTATCAAGATGTATTAAAGTGGAAGGAGGTTGGGAAAACAGGGGTGGTTGGGAAACACGCACATGAGCAGATGTTGATGTTTAACTCTACCATGGCTCTGCAAGGAACAGAAACCATAGCATTTGGAAATATGTTGAAGGAACTGGGGCTGCTTAGCCTGAGGAAGAAAACACTCAGACTATCACTTTCTCAAAATATGTGAAGGTTTGTCATGTGAAAAGGGGATTCTACTCTAAAAGTTAGAAATAGGACACATGTCTGAAAGGTACAGGAAAACAGAGATTTTTGTCTTATAAAGAACTTCCTAAGAATTAAAGCTGTTTTAAATGTGAATGAGCTATCTTAAGAAGCAATGAGTTCCCATTTGCTTGAAGTGTTTAAATGGAAATTGAGAAACCCAGGGATGGGATGGGATATTGTAGTAGGTAATCAGAAAATGAATACTTTTAGAGGTTTGACCATACATATAGGGTCCCTTTCAACTCTCAGATTCAATGATTACAAAAGACATTGCTGATAAAGACAGCATGAAAAAGAATGACATTCAGCTTAAGATTGTATTTTTAATTGTATAAACTATTCATTTGAAAAGGAAAAAAATATACACACGCACATGCACATACTCACGGGAAATGATAAAAAAGGAACCCTTACCCTTTAGCTAAATTTCTGAAAAACTAAACTCAAAATGATGACATCTCCTTCTAAGCCTGTTCAGATTTTCCTAGGGGTCATGGAATAATCCTCTTCCTTTTACCTATTCAGTTTTAGCAAAGACTGAAGCTTAGGAAGGATTAAGAGGTTACTGGTTTCCAATTCTCCACTGAAAGGTGAAGAATTGAGTTCTGTGTATGTAAAGCAGGCAACTGATAGACTATCTATACTTTTATTGTGGAATTATGGCTGCAGGAAAAATCAACTTACCTGCCTTGACTGGCTGGCTGAATGAAAACTTGAGTAAATGAATGACTGAATTAATTAATTAACCAAGGAATTTACTGAATTTGAAAAGACCTGAAACTATACTTGGTTAAGTATAAACAATTATCTTGATCTCTTGGATAGCCAGATGGCACTAGGTAGTGCTTCATTTTCAAGATGACTACTACATCCAGGTTAAAACCTAATTTAGTACTTATACCCTCTACATTTCAGTGGATCAAGCTGCTACCTGGTTCTTTGATGAAGAAATAAAGGAAAACTGCTGGTGATGAGATACTCAAATAATATTAGACTGATGATTTTAAGTATTTGGTAGCCAAAATTTGAGACTTAAGTATATACATATACATATAACAATCTACTTATTATGCACATATATTTGTATTTCCATATGTATATTTTGTATGTGTATGTCTCTTCCTAAACATAAAGTACTGTATAGGTGTTGGATGATTATGATTTTTTCATAAGTGTTACATGAGCATTAATGTGTGTTGTGCACTTTTCTTTAAACTGACCTGCTCCAGGCAAATTTCAAGGCAGAATCTTTAGTTCATTATCAAGTAAGTACTAAAACTGTTCATGTCATTTTGGGTAAAACAAAATAAAACAGAATAGAGATAATCTTTGCCCTTATTATTAGAGATGTGATCTCCCTTGTAGTAGTACTTCTCCCTCTTTTTTTTTTTTTTAGCCCCAATCCCTGGCCTAAAGCCTTTTTCTTCTGTGCCCCCAAGTAATTGTATATATGCAATATTTATTGGATTCATTGAAAAGCTCATTGAATAGCTGACTTTTATCCTTGGAGATGGGTTAGATAAAGGAAATAAATATTTTTCATTCCTGAGGCAAGGATTTGAACTTGCAGAAAGTTAGCATCCATTTCTCTGTCCATGGTACTGAGTTCAGGCATATGATTTAGGGAAATGAAAATATAATTTCCTAAAGCAGAAAAATCTCCATACTTTGTAAGGGCATATTGAGAACCAAAAAATGCCAGTTCTAGTCCCAGCTTTTGAAAAATTGTGTTGTTCTTTTGTTTCTCTGTTTGAAAGGGGCAGATCATTTGATACCATCAGCATTTCCCTGAAGTTATTAAGTAGAACTTACTTATAATACAGATTTCCCACCCCCAAGTCCATCAGAACAATGTACTATATACATCCATTATATATCTTAATTCCAACAATCACAATTTTATAGAATCTCTACTTAGAAAGGAATTCCAGAGGTTATCTGATTAACAACAATACAGGTCATTTAGGTTCTCCTTGAACACCTTTAGTAACTAGATACTCACTACTTATCAAGGCATACCATTCTATTTTTAGATAACTCTATTGATTTCAGAAGGACTGTTTCCTTTCCACTAAGCTGAAATCACCCTCACCCATGTACATTAATCAGTGTACAATTCATCCCCCCTTTCCTGAATCATGAATTTATCTTTAACGGTTTTTTAAAATACTGTTCCTAAAGATTGGTGGGGGGGATGAGTTTTTGATTAGGCAATCAGAGGGTCACAGATGATGCAAGAGGAAGGAATGTGGGGGAAGGAAAAACACACAGCTGTAGTAGTCAACTAGATGGAATTTGACACTTTCAATGTCTAACAAGAGGGGTCAGACCATTAATCACTAGGCAAAGTGGGAATAACAGGGAAAAATGAGTTTATTTGAAAATATTTTATTATCATTTGCCTGGTACATGAAAGCAACAGAATCCCCCTTCATACTGAATATAGTCACATGACCTTTTCCATGTGGTACCTTAAAAATGCTTCTAGAAAGATGCCTTGGATTTTTTATCTTTGGACTGGAAAGCCAGCTTCTAATGAAGGAGAAACAATTCAAGGTAAGTGGCTCTAGAAAGCAGATATCATTATACCATTTATCACAAAAGTAAGAAAAGACTGTAGCCTCTGCTGAATGACAAGAGAGTGCAGGTGCATCTCAAGATAGAAAAGTCAATTCAGCACAAATAAGTCATTCAATTAGGAAGTAAACACTTACTATTGTGCTAGATACTGTCTTAGGTACAAAAAAAGAGGGGGCAAAATCTAGTATTCATTCTCAAAGAATTACATTCTAATGGAGACAACATGCAAATAAGTGTACATATAAAATACATGGAGTGCAAATGGAAGGCAATCTCAGAGGAAAATGTTTTGAAAGTGGAGAGAGGTAAGCAGGAAAAGCTTCTTATGTAAAAGGTGATTTGACCTGAATCTTGAAGAAAGGCAAAAAAGTAATAAGACATAAGAAAGAACATTCCAGGCAACCAGGTAGACAGTGAAAAGGCTCATGGATGGATAATAGAGTGTCCTCTGCAAAGAACAGGAAATGAGTCAATATTCATAGATCATAGAAGAGTATGTGGAAGGGAATAAAGTGTCAGAAGACTGGAAAAGTAAGAAAGTTCCATAGTGCAAAGATGGTTAAATGCAAAAGAGAGAACTTTTAATTTTATCCTGAAAGGAATAGAAAGTCAATGGATTTTATTTAGTAGTATGATAATATGTATCTGTATTTTGTGAAAATCACTGTTAGAATAGTGATAGATTGATTAGAATGGAGAGAGCAGGAAGATCAATTAGACTATTGCATCAATGCAGATAAGGATGTACCAGGATGGTGGCTATATGAATAGAGGGAAAGGGAAGCATGAGAATTCACAACATATTGTATATCTGGGGAGAATATGAGGAGCCAATGATGACACTGAAGGGGCAAGCTTTTTGACTGGGAGAATGAGGGTGGCTTCCATAGTAATGAGTAAATTCAGAAGAAAGGATAGTCTTAGGAAAAAAAGATGAAAAGTTCCACTTTCAATATGGTGGTATTGGTATGTTAACTTGAAATGGTAAAGAGGAAATGGAGTTCTATAGAGAGGTTAGGACTGAATATATAAATATCTGCATAGAGATGATAATTGGAAGCATAGGAGCCAATTAATTCACTAAATGAAATAGTAGAGAGGAAGAAGAAAAGAGGACCCAAGATAGATTCTTGGGGGATAGTTACAATTAGTGGGTATAAGCTGGAAGATCTAACAGAGAAAGAGTGATCATACTTATAGAATAGAGTCTGAATTAGGAGTGCCAATCACTGTACTCCCAGTCCCTCCTTGTCCTCCCCTTCTCTATGTTTCAGTATATAGTGCAAATTGAAGGAATATCTACTAAGTGCCTCATAGTTTTTGCACTCTCCCAATTCCTTCAGCTTGGAAGAGGAAAGTATGAGATGCTACTACGTGGGAGAGAGAAATAGGCCTGATTATCCTTAGAGACCCTCCTTTCCTTTTTTCTTCCTCTTGTTCTCTGCACAATGATATGTGCAAGAATGGTTACTGTGGTTACATGACCAAACCACTTCTGTTTCTCTCTACTCATTGCTGAAAGTCAGGGCTCAGGGGATTCAGTTTATTAGAACAGTAGTAACTATAGTAGCTAAGTCAGTCCTGGGAATGGCAGAAGGGATTCTTTGGTGGTATTCAAATACAAAGGCTCCAGTTCTCTTCTATGGACACAGCCAGAGTCTCAATTTCACATGGGTTATTTTATTTTATTTCTACTTTGTCCTGTGATACTGCAGCATGGATGATTCTATATGTGATTTCTCTCCCTTTCAGAAGATTTTCTACCCTTTGTGATGGTGCCTCCAGTATCTGAGTCAGTCCACTCGTTTGAATGTTTCCTCTTTGATGTAAATTTCTTGTGGAGTTACTATCAGAATTTTCTTTTGTTATTCCCTTGTACTTCTCCTGAACTGAACTCTATTCCAAGAGGAAAAACTGGCTGGGAAGTCTGGAAATTCTGCTCCTTTCCTTCCTTTTAGTTTATTTTTTAAGGAAAGGCATCTATAGGATCCCCACTGGGGAAGAAAAGTAAAGAGTAGAGACAGACTCTAATGTAAGAGTTGGTAATGTTGGTACCCACCTAAAGCACGATATGGAACAGTTTAGCACTATCTTTTAATCAAGTCTTATTTTTGATATCAGAAAATGCTATTCACCATAGCATATCAACAAGAAATACTAAATCTAAAAAGGAAAAACCAAAAACAATAAAAAATGTAAAATACTTTCATTAAAATAATAATAACTGTACAACTTTAGATGGGAGAGATAAAAACCTTCCCAACCATGTGAGATATCCAAACATGGAATGAGGTACAGCCCATATCTTTCTTGCATTATTCTAATTGTTAAAAAGATTATCTGTTAGGAAGTTTGCTTGCTTCTTTTCTAATATCAAACTTAAATTTGGCTCTTTGCTACTTCCACCCACTGATCATTGGCCTCTGGAGCCAAAGAGAATGATTTTAATTACCTTTTCACATGATGGCACTTGAAATACTTGAGTGTGACTCATGTCTCCACTAAGTCTTCTATTCTTTAGAATAAACACATCTAGTTCCCTTAATTAGGCCTCATAAAGTATGGTTTCCAGTCCTCTTACCATGATGGTTATCCTCTCCAGCATATGTTCCAGTTTATCAGTGCCTCCATTAAAATGCATTGCACATATCTGAACAAAGTACCTCAAATATAATCTGGCCAGTACAAGGCAAGATTTTAAGCTTTGCTGTTGTTGTTATTCTATATACTACTCTACTATTGTAGTCTGAGATCACATGAGTTTTCTTTTATTGTTATTTTTTTCCTACCACATCATACTCTTACTGGAGGAGTAGTCCCATAGTAATCTAAGATACCTTTCATAGGAAATATTTCATTCTTCATCAAGTGCTTATACCCAAAGCATAGAACTTTACATCTATCAATTAATCAATCAAGCACTTATTTAGCAATTACTACATGCCAGACAGTGAGCAAATTTTGGGAATACAAAAAAAGAGCAAAAAATTCCTTCCCTCAATGATCTTAGTTATATAAATACATACACACATATATAATGTATAAGTATATATACATATATATTATATGTACGTGCATACTTATATATGTATATATGAATATTTACATTATATTTACATCTTCATAGCTTCTCTCTCTTATTACAATGCAAAATTCTTCAGGGAAGAGATTTTTTTTTTAACATTTTCTTCATATTCCTAGAACGTAGCCTAATGCTTGACACTCATAAAGACATGTAACAAAGAGGCAAGTTTATATACACACATGCATAATTTATCCACATATACACACATCATACACATACATATATATGTATAAACACACCTACATCTATACATATATGCAGATGCATACACACACTGATGTATATATATATATATATATGATAAATACATAGCAGATGAAAGATACTATTGGGACTAAGAAAAGATTGAGTCATCAGCAAAAAATTCTCTGAAGCTGAAACTAGAAAGGAAAATTCCCTGACAAATTTCATCTTACCATATTTGTTCCTACATTTTAACCAATCAATATTTTTTTCTTTTGCTAGAGCCTTTCATGTAACATATTTGCTATCCCTCCCAACTTTCTCCTTCCCTATTTGTTAAACATGTCTGCATCTAAGTATTAAAAATCTTGAACTGCACAGGTCCAAAAAGACATCTTGGGAGTACTCCACTAGAGAGCCTCACTAGGAGTTGAAGTCAACATTCTTGGGATCTAGAAGGTGGGAAGAATTTCAATAGTTACCAATCATAAGATCATAGATCTAATGATAGAAGGAACAATTGAGGTCATTGAATCTAGCAATTTCATTTTATGGATAAGGAAATTGAGGCACAAAGAGATTTAATAAATGGCCCAAAATTACTTAGGTAGCTACAGGTAAAAAGCAACACTCAAACCTGGACTCTATAACATGAAATACAACACCTTTTCCCTTGCACCAAACTGCTGAAATGAAGGATTGCTGCTACCTTTGACTAGGATTCTTCCTTGCATTTATTCTGCTCATTAACTCTTTTTTCCTCTGAGGCAATTGGGGTTAAGTGACTTCCCAGCATCATACAACTAGGAAGTTTTAAGTGTCTGAGGCCAGATTTGAATTCATGTCCTCCTGACTCACTAACTTTTTTTTTATTTCCCTTTCTATCCTCATTTATCCAAATGCTCAAAACCCATATCTGTGGATAGAAGTGTTCTCATGGATAGAGATGATGTTTCCATAAACTGCCAAGCATTGCAATTCTAATGCAGAGAGACCAACTTCATTGAGTTGGCTGCATTGTTCAATGTACAAATGCACACTTGCCAAAAAAAATATTTTATGGAAAACTCACATAGGCAAGTGCTTACAAGGTGGTCAGAAAAGTGATACAAGACTTTGTATCTCAAGGTCTCTCTTGGAAATTTTAGAATCAATTGTATGACTTGGGAGATCCTGGCACAAGACCCCCAGCATGGCGTGCCATCATCAGAGAAGGTACTGTGCTCTATGAACAGAGCAGAATTGAGTTAGCCCAAAAGAAACATAAGATAAACAAAATTAAAGAAGTCATCCCTAATATTCATATGGACTATTTGTGTCCGACTTGTGGCAGAGCATTCTGAGCTCTGATCTGACCAATTCTGAGATTGGTCTGATTAGCCACAGTTGGACACACTGTAACTCGACTCTAACATAGTGATGTCATTTTGGTCCTCTTCTAGAATGAAGGACAACAACCAAAGGAAAGAAAGAAGGTATATTCAGGCAATAGCAAGTAGACCATTTTGGCTGGCCATTAGGTGTAAGCCACAGGAGGATACAAGAATAGGAAAGGAATGACTCTCAATGGTGTGATGCTACACTAAGGAATTTGGATTTTACACAGGGACCCTGAAAGATTATGAGCAATTTCTGAGTTTTTCTTCATTTGGGGGGTTTCTAAACTAGAGGATCATTTTTTTTCTGTCAAATCAATTTCTTCAGTCTAAGCAATCAACAAAATAAATTGTCAGGATTTGTAGTTTGTGCCAATTTTTGAGGTATAGATACATTAAAATTTTAACAATTGACCCTCATGAGCTTGCTCTAGAACAAATCTGGTTATGCAGCATTACATATGAATAGGGATTGAAGAAAGAAAAATATTGGAGGTAGGAAAATTGATCACCTATTTCAAAAGAAATGGAACTTGTAACTATCACATTGCAGTTAGTGCCAATAGGCAAGTATCCAAGGCTCCTTTTTTTTTATCATTTGTAAAATGGGGAGAGTTACATTGTTCCTACCTTTGTTTCAGAATTGTTTTGAGGAAAATTCTGAATAGATTGTAATGCCTTATATAAAAGTAAGCTTTAATTTTTAATGTACGGTCCCTGCCCTTAAGAAAGTTATAATCTGATCAGTTAGACAAGATCATAAAGCCATAAATGTAGTGCTCATCTAGGCTAATCCCACTCATTTTACCAGTGATTTAGAAAAACTTGACCAAATTGAAATGGGCAATGAGTAGGAAAGCTGGAGTTTGAACCTCTATCTCCACAATCTGCATTATTTCTGCTATAGCATCAAGTGTAAAAATATTTAATGAACTGTTAAACTTTATAGTATGTACACTAGATATACCAGTTAAGCAAGAGAAAGCAGTTGAGTAAGATTTATGAAATGACAGATTATTTTAAATTTCTTGGGCAAGGTCAGGAAAGATAAAGGGGAATTTTTTTTTTTTTTTTTTTACTGCCACCTTTCCTTGCTCAGAGAAGGCAGTAGAGATAGAAAGCTCTTTCCCCTGACCACCAGCTGCCACTGTGGTATCTCCTATAAGCCATCCCACAGTACATCTTAAAGACCATTAACAGTCAGAGCCCTGAATGAATGCCAGCACAGGGGAGCTCTGGGCCACCACAGACGCAGACGTCTGCCGGATGGCACATCAGTAAACAGCTCCACGGCAATCAATTTGGCTTTTTTGATGAAGACAAAGCCATAGAGGAAAACCATTAGAACAGATAATAAAGGCCCTTCTTGTACAGTTAATAGAGAGACTCCTGGATGGAACAAGCCCAGCTGTTACTGCTGAAAATTTACTTCTGTTTTCAAGTTCAAATAGAGACTAAAACATTATCTTCTCGGGAATTGATTTTACGTCTTCCAAACACATATGCCACCTTAATTGTGATTTGTGTGATAGTTCAGCTGCTGAAAGCTTTCGTTTATCTCTACCTGGTTAAACAACTTTAAATAATAACAAGTCAATATATCTGTCTATTGACCAGACTTCTCCTCTTCTCCCCAGAGCTTAATGTTGGGAGTGAAGAAGGAATTTAACCCTTCAGAGCTTGTCTTTTAGATTCATCCTTTTCTGCTGCCAAAACTTCCTGGGATGGGACAGAGGTGGGACTATTGTTTACTTAACCAAAATTAAAATAAAATAAAAGCCACCCAAGATAGGTGAACTAGCCTCATCTCTAAAACAGATCTATTCCTGGATTATAGTCTTATCTCTTCAGCTGCATTCTTAAAGAAAGGTTAAAGTTGTTTACTATTTGATTAAATATAGAGAAAAGAAGTCAAAGATTTGCTATTTCTCCCCTTTGTTCTTCTACTCATGAAGCAGAGGCTATTTTGCTTAGGAAACCTGGTGGAGGTGGGGGTAGGGCATGGGGAATTGTATTTTCTTTTGTTGCAAGTGGCTTAGAGCATGAAAAAGATGACAGGTTTCTCTGGGACTAAAACTGTATTTTTCATAAAACAAAGCAACACCACAGTCTGGATAGATTGTTCCCTAGGAGACATACTTTTTCCTAATAATGCTTAATGTTTGCTATGGGGGTGGGGTGGGGAGTGGAAAACCATGACTTGGTTCACATGCCCTTAGGTCCAGAATTCTTTGTTGAAAGGGTTTTTGTTGTTTTTCTTTTAGAGACCCAGTTATTTATCATCTTCTTTAAGGCAAAGGGAAACTGAGAAGTAGAAATCTCAAAAAATGATCTTGTCTAGCTCATCTTGGATTTTATTCCACTATGTTCAGGGAGCAAGATTATACTGGATAAACTAGAAGAGGTTCTGTTTCAGAACTACATTACATTAGTTTATAATGCTCTTTTCCTTAAGTTTTTTTTTTTTTCCTTTCTACTCTTTTTTTGAGGTTTAAAGATGGTTTGTCTCCCAGGAAAGGAATATCATAGAACTACAGATTTAGAGTTTATAGGATTATAGAGGTCATATATTCTAATGCCCTCGTTCATCAAATGGGGAAACTGAGTCCCCATGAAGCAAAGTGACTTCCCAAGTTCACATCATATCAATAAGTGGGAAATGCTTAACTTGATCCCAGGACTTCAGATTGCTAATTCTTTCCACTACATTTTCCTTCCTCCACTGGAAAATCAGTATAAATTACTATGGCTTGATACTATCTAGAGAAACTGATTACATATGCATATATAGTATTTCTCATATACATTATGTTATATATACATAAATACATAATATTTCTTAAAGTGGAATAGAGAGAAAGGGAGGGAAACACTTTATTTAGCTTATTTAGTGATGAAATTAGCATGGAGAGAGAAAAAAATGGAAGTCATGAAAAGGCTCCTTTTTTTATCTAACTTCCCTCTCCAGCTTTGTTTCATAATTAGCAGAATCTTCATTAGAATGATTCTTCATGTAAGCCTGGGTTATGAGTAGAGACACCTAGATTCTATGCTTAACAGTGAAGTTTTGGAAACTTCACCTCCCTGAGTTTCAGTTTCCTCATTTGCAAATTGAGTGGGTTGAGTATGAGGCACCTTTTATTCTTTTGAAGCAATGGATTTTACTCTAAGGCAAATGGTTATTATAAATATTAAAATAACTAATTACTCCTTTTCTGAATCATGGCATGACAGAGTCAAACATTAGTCATTTGATATGAATTCTTCAATTCGTGTCACATAAAAAAGTGCATTAAATTGTGCTCAGTTGGTATCCTAGTTACTACAACACATAACAGATCTGTTAAATGTCTTTTTAAATTCCAAATTCTGGGATAGTTCACCCCCCTAACCCAGAAGAAGAAGCATACCCAAACAGTTTATGGCTAAAACTGGACTGCTAGGTCCCATGCTAATGGTGCAGGGATTAGAATGCTAGGCCTGGAGTAAAAAAGATGGGCTCAAATCTGGTCTCAAAACAAAGATTAGCTGTGTGACTCACAGCACGTCACTTAATTGATTTACCTTAGTTTCCCTGGTTGTCAAATAGAATAATAATTGCATCTGCCTCTCAGGATTATTGAGGTCAAATGAAATATTTATAAAAGACAGTACAGAATCTAGAACATAGTAGATGCTATATAAATGCTTGTTCTTTTCTTCCTTTTGTCAACATTGTCAATAATGCAAATCCTACAATTTTATTTGTGAAACCCTTTCCATTTTCAACCATTATTGCTTGGAAGAACTTCCCCTCCTTATGTTCCAATATTCCAAAAGATCTACTATCACATCAATATAAGTATGCCCTCCAATAATTCAAATTATAGCCATGCTTTGTATCCCCTGTTTATGTCTTCCTTTAATTTGAACATAAATTAAATTTCCTCAAGGAAATCTTTCTTGAAGACGGTTATATAAATGGGAAGCAGGTGATCCAACTTACTCTTACCAGCCTTAGCAAAAGCAGATCAAATAATGATCAAGAAATACAATAGTAAACTATAATTGCTTCTCCACTGTAGAACTAGACAATAGACAATAAGAAATAACCCCTCCAGGAAAGTGAGCACCAGACAATCAGATATATGCAATTATATGGCCTCTAAGGTTCTGTGTTCAAAGGGAGCAAGCATGGGGCTAGGGGGAAGGAAGGAGGGAAGGGTCCCTTATGAATGTTCCAGAGTGAAAAGAAAACTCCAAAGTGGTCAAAAAGTCTCAGTTGAGGAACCTTGAAAAGCCTGAGGAATGTCTTCACAGTGATCCAACTAGGACATCCCAGTTCCACAAGCTTTGATGTTCCTGTGTCTTCAAAACCTAGAGAAATACTCAAGAGCCAGTGCTTTAAACTTTCAAATCTAGAGGAGGAATGGGTAAGGAAAAGTAGCAGTGGAAAGTAATGAGCACAAGAACACAAAGGATCCAAAGAAAGACCACATAGGGCTGACCCCTTACTCAGAAGTGAAACAGGGGATGGAACCTTAACCAAAACAGGAACTAAATCTGGAGAGATAAATAATCAAAGAAAATGTTAAACAATATAAAAAAGTATTGCAAATATAGAGATTTCAGGAAAGAACAAGTAACTACACAATAAATGCAATCAGAATCAAAGGGAAAGGGAGATGATTTTTCTATAAGGACTACATGAACACCTAGAAGAAGTAAAGCAAGAGATATAATATGAAATAAAAATTAAGGAAGAAAGAATTAGAAAGAAAATATGTAGCTTAAACAAAAAAGTGATAAACTTTGCCCAAGAAAAGAACTTTCTAAAAACTAAATTACAAACAGAAATCAACAAATTGAAAAGAAAACAAAAACTATTATAACAAAATAAAGGATTAAAAGAGAAAAGAAATGCAAGAAATCTGATATCTAAAGCTAAATTGATATGAAATCTGAATTGAATTGAGATGAAAAAGAATTTGATAGATAATGTTTAAGAATCACTGGATTCTATGAAAACAATTATTTAAAAAGAGTCTATACAACATATTTCAAGAAATCATTGATGAAAACTGTCCTGTTCCATTAGGAAAAGAGAATAAAGTAGGGAAGAGAAATAATATTTATTAAGTGCTTACCATATGTCAGGCATTGTGTTTTATAAATATTTCATTTAATTCTCACTATAATCCTTTGAATTAGGTACTATTATTTTCCTCATTTAACAATTGAAGAAACTGAGGCAGCTGGGTTGAGTGACTTGCATAAGATCACACAGCCAATGAGTATTAGAAGTCAGATTTAACTTGACTCCAGGCCCAGCACTCTATCTTACCTACAAGTAAAGATATAAAAAAAATCTAAGGATCATCTCTTGAATAAAATTCTAAAAAGAAACATGTCAAGACCATTGTAGTCAAAATCCAGGCCTGCTAAGTTAAAGAAAAAGTATTGCAACCACCCAGAAAGAAACAGTTTAATTACAGAAATCCTTGTAACTACCCCTTTCCCCCTAAAAAAGTCAAAATCTTGTAACAAAAAATTCCAAAAGTTAAAAGAGATAGGCTTACAACCAAGAATAACTTATCTTACATGAGTGTAAAACAGAGTTTTACCTTGAAGAGATTGACGCTTAAAAGAATAAAGAACTTTTAAAAAAAATATCTAAAGAAGAGATTGTTAGGAACTTTGAAATAGAAACACAGTAAAACGTAGAAATATAAAAAAGTAAATTTATTTGAACAATTGAAAAGGGCTGTGTAATGATGTCGTTCTAATTGTTGTTCAGCCTTTGTTCTTGAAGAAGACCAATAGCATTCAGGAGGATAATGTCTTTTGACTTGTAAATGAATTTGGATTTAAGTGAGGCAGAACTATATAAAAATCTTCAGCCTCACTCTCTCTTCCAGAGCCATCTGAGTTCAATGGCAAGACTTAGATCAGAATGACTGGGAGATGGCCCCATAAGTAGTGTGAGACCTTAAACTTTTTAAGCTAAGGTCTTTCTTAATTTGTCTGCAGCAACACTCATTCAGTGATTTAAGTCTAAGTAACAATTGAGGAAAAAGAAAGCTTACTTTATCTACTCAAAAGAATGAATCTGAAAAGGCAACCTCCAATTGTAGTTCTAATGGGAGAAGACATAGTGTCCCCTCAAATTGTTCTTTGTTTTACTCACTTCATTTTCAGCCCTTTTACATCCTACCTAAAATTCTTTAAAATTATATTTTATTATGTCTTACTGTGAAGTCATATTCTATTATATTAATATATTACAATTTATTTTCTCATACCCTAATTTTCTTTTTTCACTTAATAGTATTTTATTTTTTCCAATTACATATAAAGACAATTTTTTGTAAGATATTGTTTCAATTTTTTTTTATTCCCTCTTTTCCTCCCTCCTCCCCAAGATAACAAGCAATCAAATATAGGTTATAAAAATACAATCACTTTAACATATTTCCATATAAGTCATATTGTGAAAGAAGAATCAGAACCATGAGAAAAAAACAAAAATAAAAAAAACCTTTTTTTTAAGTGAAAATAGTATGTTTTGATCTGCAGTTAGACCCCATAGTTCTTTCTCTGGATGCAGATAGCACTTTTTCATCTCAAGTCTTTTGCAATAGTCTTGGATCAATGTAGTGCTGAGAAGATCTAAGTCTATCATAGTTGATCACCATACATTGTTGCTGTTATTGTGAACAATGTTCTCCTGCATACCCTAATTTTCAAAGAGATATTCTAAGTCCTCTCCCTTTACACAGTATGAAGGGTGTTAAATAGCAACAAACCAGAAGCCATACTATTGGACGGGCTCTATTCTGAGGGTCTGAGAAGAAGGAAAAGGTTAAAAGGAGGAATGCACTAGTGTAGAAAGAAGAAAGATTGAAGTGACACATTTTTTTTTTTTCAAAATGGTGCTGTAAGAGAAGAGTATAAAAATTGAGGAAGTGATGGTGGTATGGGCATCAGATGAGACTCATCAATATGAAGTAGGAAAATGAAAGTTGAACACACACAGAGAAACGGTTTAGTGTAAACGTAAATCAAAAACAAGGAAATAAGCAAGTGGGAGATGTTAAGAGGATAGATAATAATAACAGAAAAGCAATACTCACTAGCAAAACAAACTTGATGACCTTGTAGGGGAGGTTAAAAAAAAGACTAGAATCTAAGGGGATGTCTAGAGATACTTCTATAAAAACTGGAGAACGGTAGAACAAATTATGATGTATTAATGTAATGGAACATAACTGCACAGTAGATATTGATGAAAGATAATGTCTTGGGTAGGATGAAATGACAGAAAGTGAAGTGAGCAGAACAATGAGAACAATTTAAGTAATGACTACAATGTAAAGAAAGAAACTTTGAAAAATTAAGAACGCTGATCAATAAAATTTCTCCAGAGGACCTAAGATGAAATTCCACCTATCTCTTGACAAATAAATTCTAGACACGTGCAATGACATATAATTTTGGACATAGACACTTCACAATTCCATTTTAGCTATGCAACTTTGTCATAAGTGTTATTGTTTTTTTTCTTTTTATTGGTTTTCATTGGGTCAACTTTATTGGTGTAGGAAAAATAAAAGAGGGTCATTGTAATATTCTTTAAAATGGCAAGAGAACAAAAGGAAATTCCAAAGGAAGCAGAGCCAAGCAAGGCAATTTTAAAAGTAATGTGTAGAATTTATTGCATATGTTTTCTTATTTTTTTAAAAAGCAATGGATATGAAATGAAAATTCATAGTCTCATATAAACTTTTTGTGTTTTGTTGTGTATATAAAATACTTTTTGGATGTTTAAATTCAAAATGAAAAATTAAAATATATTCAAAAGGAAAAAAATAAGATGGAGCCCACCAACTGCCCATCAATTATTCTTCATTATTCCTAAGGGACCAAACCATCCGTTTTCCTAGCTGTACTATATCATTCTTCATTTGTGGTATGCTTCCACCTGCTTTTGCCCACAATGCCTCTGTCCATTACTTTCGGCTAATTTTCAAATACAGTTTGTCTAAGGCTATAGAATATCATGACTTACAACCATCATTTCCAAATCTCTCACACATACAGCTTATTTAATTAATATATAGATCATTAACAATGTTTAAATCCTTACTTTCCTTTCCCCTTTTCCACTAGCCTTCTTCCTTAAATTCTCTATCTTTCCAGTATATCGATTATTTGATCAGTGTGAGTCAATGATACATCACAGATCATCCGAGATTTTTCAGCTGTCCTTGAAGAATTGCTGAAAGTCCATGATCTATGCCCATGATTTAATTATCCTGGTTCTTGGATAACCAATAAACTATTGATTATTAAATCAACATTTGAAGCATTTTCTCAACTGTGGCCATTTTGGAAGGACATAATGCAACCAAAAGACTTAGTGGATGAAGAACTAGGCCTGGAGTGCCCAGGAAGATTTGTGTTCACATCTGGGCTCAGACACTAGCTGTATGGCCCAAGAAAACTCTTGTTTTCTTATTGGCAAAGGAAATGGCAAGTCTCTGCAGTATCTTTGCCTAGAAAAATCCATAGACAGTGTTATGGTCTATGAGGTCACAATGACTTGGACATGCCTGAATAATTGAACAAAGATTTGCCAGAACTGTCAGTTTTCTATTATACCTTCAAGATTTTAAGTTTACTTCCACATAATGAGTGAATGAATGAATTAATGAAAAATATTTATTGTGTTTTTATCATCTAAAAAAGTGAGGCTAAATGTTGGGATCCAAGGAAAAAGCAGTATATTTCCTAATCTCAGAAAGCTTACATACTAATGGCAAGAGACAACATATATAAAAGTTTTTATTTATAAATCAAATGGAAAGGCTTATTATTTAACTTAGGACACACTGGGCAGCTTGTATTGTTTTCTTTAATAATTTCCATCAATAAAACCATACCAGTTTCTAATATTGAACAGCTTTGACAGTGCCAAGGATTTTTTTGCCAAGAATATGTTTTTGAATTTTCAGTAGTTCTGGTGGTCAATAAAATATGAGAAAATAAGAGTCATGAAGAATCCCATCTAGAATTTGGACATTGAGTCCTATAGATAACTATCACAATGTGCTGAATAATTGATTGTTTATTTTTAATATGTGTTCTTTTCATTTGACTAAATTTTACATATAATAAAGAATTTTTTTTAATGGAGGAAGAGGGAAAAATTAATCAGCAAAGCCATCAAAAATATCTAAAAATTAATGCAAAATCCACATTCATGGACCTCTCACTTTTACAAAGAATTAGGAGGAGGTATTATATGTCTTCTTTGGAGCAATACCTATTCTGTGTAATTTTGAAACATGTATTTTAGATTGTTTTGTAGTGGTTTTGCTCTAATTTCAGTTGCAATCATTGTGTATATAGTTTCCTTGTCTCTGCTTATGTCACTTTGCATAATTCATATTAAATCTTTCTAGGTTTCTCTGTATTGATTGATGCTACAAAAGCTTTTCTGCTGTCTAAAGTGAAGAAATTGTGTAACTGTTTCACTTAGAAAATCTCTATCCTGGATTCCTATCAATCCAAGAAATAGCAGTTCTGAGATATGTGGTTTTAAGGAAGGGTCCCACATTTCAAGGTGGAGAGTCAATTTGCCACCTAGGATGTTTGTTACATATTAGGGTATTACCATGTCTTTCACTGAGAGAGGAAAATATTTTCTATGAGTGATCATAACTCCTGTCATGATGTTTCATAGTTTCACAAATAATAGCTTGATACATAAATGAATCTTAAATAGTCTCTGCATTGCAGAGGGAATATACAAAAAGTTGGGGAGGACCCCCAACTCTCTATCAATTCTAGAAAACTTTATTTTGTAGTTACATGGAATAAACAAAATTTAAAGTCACAGAATTTAATCATATATTTCTGAGTAACAGTATACAAGTACCCATCCCTTCATTTGGTTCAGTTCATTTTTGCATAGGAGAGCACTTGGAATACACCAGAAGTTCAAATAAACTAGCCAATGTAGTTTTTTTTGGGAAATGACTTCTTTATGCCCACTGAGTAGTGAACATGGCTCCAAAGAGAACCTGAAGTCATCCTTCCAGACAACTAAAATGCTGACTTGAAAAATCCCTTCCTACAAAACTGCTTCTTTGATTCACCTTTAAATCCTGCTTTCTCCCTGGATCTTTTGTTGTCCTACTTATTCTATTTGTACTCAATTGGTCTTTTATCAATTTTCATTCAATGTGTTCTTCATTATTTCTTATATGGTTCTGACCTATTTTATACTTCTGAAAGGCAGATGTTATTTCTCTTATCTCTAGCTACAGATCAAAGATAGAATTGTATCCATCGCACTCACCAAATTAATGATGCCAGTTACCCATGCAATATCTCTTTGTTCTGTATAATCAAGTCAATAAGCTTTTATTGAACACCTACTATGTTCTAGGCATTCCATTAAGAACTGAAGACACAAATAAAGGCCAAAAAACTCAAAACAAAACAAAACAGTTCATGCTTTTAAGGAACTTACAGTAAAATAACATTACAGACTACTGGATAAAAGGGAAAAAATATTATTATACCTAACATTTTTAAATTTGTATAACATGTTCATATTATCCCTCTGATCCTTGCATTAACCTTTTGAGTCAAACAGGGCATGTGTTAGTATTTCATTTACGGTAAGGAAAATGAATCAGAAATATTAAGTTTAAATTTTCAACTATTCCATTTTTGTTCCATTTAATTAATTGATGTCAACCATATAGATAATCAAGGTTCACATATTTATCACTTGTCTTCTGAAATATTTTCTTTGTACTTGTGTAATAGTCTAAGCTAGGGAATATTGGGAGAAAAAAACTGAGAATTTATTCTGTCAAGCTGTAGGGGTGTTAGTAAAAAGATAGTAAAAATTTTATTCTAGAGTCTCTTACATGATATATCTATCCTCCCCTTACTCCCTTTAGGGGTTAAGTTCATCCATCATTTTGCCCCTTCTAGGTCTCCATTTTTATCTTCTAGAGTGGCTATCAGGTGGTTCCCTATTATCAGAGAAACTAAGAAAACAGGGATATGCTGTTTTCCCCCTTTCTCAGTGTTTTCCACTTTTTAAAAATAGGACAGAACACACTGAATTTTTTTTTAAAAAAACTGTAAACAATGCAATGTCAAATGAAACAAGTCAAGAAAACAAATTCTCATTATAAAATGCACTCTTTCAATAAACACTAAAATTCTGAAAAAGCTTCATTTCTAGCTATTTGATTTGTTTCTATGGGCTACTATAGAGCATTTTCATGACTTTAGTTTCATTTTTCAGAGTCAAATTCACTAAGCCCAATTCATCGCTCCTGTCTTCCAGACTTCCACCTGTGGTTCTTTATTTCTCAGAATTTTTCTTCTTCCTTTCACCTCAGTTTCTAGGATGCCTTTAACTGTATGACATCATTATCTACCCCAGATCTTCCTCACTCTCTTCAGGCTAACTACTGTTAGGTGACTGACACTTTATTCTCAAAACCATTTATAACAAAAATAAGAACAGCATATGCATTTGGTAAAATTACACCACCAAGTCCACCTTTAATAGCTCTTCATTAACTACTAGAAAAAAATAAAATTCCTTAACTAACATCCAAAGCCCTCAGTATTCTAAATTTATTTATTTTCCCACTTTTATTTCCCCTGCAGGGATCTTTGTTTCAGACAAACTTTTCTGAATTACTACAAGTTAGATATTCTGTGGGGGGGTTTTATCTCCACATTTGCCCATGCTGTGTCTTCTGGCTAGATTGAATACTCTCCCCAGCATTTTTGCTTACCTCAAACCTATCCATTCTTCTGGCTTCTATTCAACATCAACACTCCTTTTAAAATTCCTATGACACAAGTTGTCTTTATCATGCTACTATGCTTTAAGGGTATTCATGTCTATCTTTAGCTTTGGGGCAATTGGTGGCACAGCAAATTGATTACCAAGCTTGGAATCAGGAGGAAGAATCTTCTCTTCAAATCTGGCCTCAGATACTTACTAGTTGTCAGACCTAAAATAAGATAATTAATATTGTTTGCCTCAGTTTCCTCATCTGTAAAATGAGTTGGAGAAGGAAATGGCCAACCATTTCATTATTCCTGCCAAGGAAACCCCTAATGGGGTCATAAAGTATTTGATATTGCTGAAAACAACTGAACAACAATAAACATATATATCTTGTCACTTCAACTAAAATTTTTTGTGCTCCTAGAAGACAGAAATATAAGACTCTTTTGTCTCTATAACAGGTAGTAATGATGGCATTAGGGTTAGGTGTTCAGAAACAAAAAATTATACATACTATATATGTATTTCATATATATATATATGAAAGTAGATGCATATTAGATAAACCCAAACAAAATGTTTTACAAATCCTCCCTCAAAAATTATCCATTGGGGAAAACCATGGAGCCTTCTTTGCAGCATTTACTGTACCATCTGTTAAGCCAATATTCATGAACACAAAAGGCTTCTTATACATTGGCTCATTAAGTGAGAAGTCCAGGTACTGGAGCATAGAACATTAGTGCTAGAAGGGACCTTAGAGATCACCTGGTCCAAATCTCTCACTTAAGAGATGAGGCGATGAAGACCCCAGAAGTGACTTAAAACCATGACATGTTAGAGCTTTGAGGGACTTGAAAGATCATTTAGTCCAATTTATATATGGGGAACAGGCTGAGAGAAGCTAAACAATTTGCCCAGAGCCACATTGCTACTTAATGACAGGACTTGAAACTCAACCCAAGCTATCCTGCCTCACAGTCCAATAAATCTCAATACATATTGGCAATACTAACATTATCCAGAGCTATCTTGAAGAAAAAAAAAATGCATAGAAGGCAGGTCATTAGAGTTCAGAATAATTATCCTATCTGGCCAGGGAACTCCAAAAGTAGGATCAGTGATTATACTGTTTACAAGCAAGGCTTAACTAAACAAGCATGGAAAGATGAACTCTTCCCTTAATCTCAACTATTTCCAGTGCTACAGATTTAGTGTTTTCTCTTGATAGCACAAATCATATAAATATAATAATCAGAATACTGGGTTGGCCTTTCCTCCCACCACTACTAATAGGTAGTACTTATGTGAAACTTTAAGGTTTATAAAGCACCTTACATGTAATTATATCTTTTGAGCCTTGCAACTGTCTTATAAGGTAGTTTTCCAAGAAGCCTTCTCTATTTGTTCTTAAGTCTAGTCTCTTCCCATTTTTATTTACTGTTACTGAATAAATCTTGCTTTTTATACATTTGTTTGCATGTTATCTCTGCTAGATTGTAAGCTCCTTGAGGGCAGGGACTGTCTTTTTTCTATCTCAATGCTTAGCACAGCATCTGGCACATTCTAGGTACTTAATAAATGTTTGTTGATTGATTGTTCTTATTATCTACATTTTATAGATAAGGAAACTAAAATCAAGAGAATGATCTGGACTGTATCACTGGAAAAATCACACATGAGATGTGAAGTCCAGTTTTCTTGATTCTAGGACCAGTATGTAATTCATTGTTCTACCCTGCTAATGGAATTGATTCATTTTATGAGGGGTTATGACTTCAGGGACAGTAGCAAACACTACTTTCCATATGATCCACCTCCATTGACTATTTATCATGGTTTCTACCTTCTGCATATAAATGTCTCTCCTAAATTGAATTTATTAAACCAAACTAGGCACCATATTCTTAAAGCACTGTGGTCATGGCAGAGGAAGCTTTCACAGGTCATATTCATATGAGTGACCATACAGTGAGTGATGTCAAGGGAATGCTTGCCTTTTGGAGCTCTATTCAGGGAGGGTTGCACGAGCATCTACCATTCCCCTTCTCTTGCCAGTTTAGCACTAGTAGCTTAAGCACAAAGGGGGAGTATTGGGGCTAGAACTCTGGAATATGGCATGAAAGTTTCAAATCCTGACCCTGCTACTTTTTTATCTCATATGACATTCAGTAAGTTATCCTATCTTTCCAGATTTCAGCTTTCTAATCTATAAACTAGAGCAACTAGGTGGCACAGTGGATATTATACTAAGCCTGGAGTCAGGAAGACCCATCTCCCCGAGTTCAAATAAGGTCTCACTTATTTACTAGCTGTGTGACTTTGGGTAAGTCACCTAACTCTGCCTCAATTACTCCATCTGTAAAAGGAGTTGGAGAAGAAAATGGAGACCTTTCCCTGTGAAACCTCAAATGAAGTCCTAGAGTCAAACATACCTGAACCAACTGGACAATAAATCTATAAACTGGGAATTGAGGGTACAATTCTTAAGTTATATGAAGAAATTGGCAAAGACTTTAAAATCTTAGGAACTTAATAGAACAGTATGTCACAAGTAGAGTACAGAATTTGAAGTCTCAACTACAGGGATTCAAATCTCACCTCAGATATTTATGGGACTTTATCCAAAACACTTAATTAATTTCTCTCTGTCTCAGTTTCCTTATCTGTAAAATGGGAATAATAATTGCAGCACACAGGGTTGTGAAAAGGATCAAAAGAGACAATATAGTTAAAGTAATTGGTAAAACTTAAATCACTATACAAATGCAAGAGATTATTATTATTTAACTGGCAGTCCCAATTAAAGGAATGGGCTGCTTTCCAAAAATCCATTTATAAATCTGTTATTTAGATTGACGAATACATTTTCCCCATAGAAACAGTTATAAATGGTGAATATATTTCTAAGTTAACAAATACTTTGGAAAGAAAAAAAACATATTTAACCCATAATGCAACTGAACTAGCCTTATACTAGGACATAAGAGGATAGGTGAGATGGAGATCTCCCTAAGGCACAAGAATGGCCCTAGGCATATCTGAAAAATAAGCTAATTTTGTCTGACATTCTCCAGATTCCTTTTATTCCCCTATCTCTTCTTATCTCTTAATGTCCTCCTCCCAAGGCCCAACAGATTTCCCTACAAATCCTAGCCCTCCACTAGGCCTGCCTCTTCTTTAAAGGATTCATCTGTCCAGAATTATCTATATCACCTCTCCTGCCTTAATCGAAATTCCTTTTCCCTCAGTGCTGCTAGATAATAGTAGGAAAGTAATTTGATTAAATTAATGCAAACCAAGGTGAGAATTACTATAGTCCCTTAGTCCTCTCACAGATATTATTCTTCATAGGGGGTAGCTTATCAACCCAAATGTATTCCCAGTTGCTGACATTTCAGCCAATTGAAAAAGTAAGGTTAAAAAAAAATATTGGGGAATGGAGAATAAGATATATAGGGACAGAAAAAATATCCTCCCTGGATATATTCTTTAAATATTATAAATTTTTCTACATTGACTCTTACAATGGCATAAGCTTTATAGTCTCTAGTGGATTGGAACAGAAGTGAGGGAGAGGTGATCACTAAGCATTTCAACCTATTTGTATTAGAGGAAGTTTTTTAAACTTGAAAAGGGGAGATCCCTATTTTTTTTCTTATGTGAACACTAATACTAAAATCTTAGTGCATCTATATATGTGTGTGTGTGTGTGTGTGTGTGTGTGTGTGTGTGTGTACACCCAGAGAGATATCAGATAAGTATAAAAGCAGATTTTTAATGACCCATCCAAATGAGCCATATTTAAATGGTATCACCACCTTCCTCTCCCTCTTCTTCTTCCTGCTTTTCATTAATATAAACACTCATGTTACCATAATCCCAGTGGAGGCCATAGAAAAGAAATGGAGGTCCTAGGGGTTGTAACTAAATTTTTCTCCTTCCTTTTTTTATAATGTTCTTTATCTAAAGCCTAGTAAAAAACAAATGTAATACATTTTTTGCCTATAGGTGGCAACACATGTACTCTTTCTTTTCTGGTAAGATCCTTGATTATACAAGGGAACCAATAATTTAGAGACAGAAGAAAAATAAATTGTACTCAGAAATAAGATCTTTGCACATTATAAATTTGTATGTATATTTGTATATACATATACAAATATACATACAAATTTATAATGATTGGGGAGGGGTTTATCAAAAAAAAGTTTGGAGACCACTGCCATAGAGATCAGTTGTGAATGCTGGACAGCTCCTAAGGGAAATCTAGTAAATGTAGTTTTTTGGGTCTTTTTTTTCCTCTTTGTTTCATTCCAAGGGCATGATCCCTGCTACCAATTAAAGCAGAAGAGCAATCTGGTATTTTTGTGTTGTTGTTGTTGCATCACTTCTGCTCTGACCATATATAATTGGGGGTTAACTGGCTGGAGTAATCAGATCATTGCCTCAGTCTGGATCTAATCTCTTTTCTTGTGTGATGCCTTCACTTGACTAGAATGGAAGTATTGTTAATTCTGACCTCTTTCTTCTGTAATTTAAACCACTATTTCCACTCACTAGCCAGAATCAGAAACTGGCCAAAAAATGCTCTCTGAAATGCCTCCTAATATGGTTAATTTTGGCAATCACCACCACCATTTTGATCCTCCAGGATTTTTACCTTAGAGAATTTTAGTAACAACAACAATAATAATAACTAACATTTATATACTACTCTGTGCCAAGAACTGTGTTAAATGCCTTTCCAAATATTTTCTCATTTAATTCTTACAACAATTCGGGAATGTAAGTAACATTATTATTCTCCTTTTATAAATAAGGGAACTGAAGAAAACAGGTTAAATGACAAGCAAATGTCTGAGGCTGGATTTGAACTCCAGGCTTCCTGACCACCCAATTATAGTGTGAATAGACACAAACACACTCAGTTCTGATTCCTGATTGTAGAAATAATTAAATAATCATCCCTATTTTAGAGACAAGGAAACTAAGGCCCAAATTGACAAATAAAATTGTACCTAGGCAATATCAATTTGAAAACAGATTCCTTAAATCCTAGGCATTTATCATAATTCAAGCTTCTTAAGAATAGGGATCATTTCATTATTTTTTCTGGTTTTCTTAGCACCCTCTACAGTGATATGGCACACAGGAGATGCTTTAAAATATTTATTGATTGATGATCCATATCCTATGGTCAATTACTTCTTCGTTTTTTTTATTACACTGAGAAACCAAGAGCCTTATAATGACAAAAAAAAAAAAATCCAACTATAATTTCTTCCCTCTCTCTTTTCTCTCTTGCAAGCTGAGACAAGGTCTTTGATAATGCTTGAGATCTGTATAACCTGCACATTCAAGGTAGAACTCCCCTAGAGAGCAATGGAGTCCTTCATTGATGAGGGACCTCTGGGGTAAAATTGCCCTTTTTGCATTACTCTAGGAAAGAGCAGCAGTGGCCTGAGGCCCTAGAAAGTATGCTTGGGGATTTGCAGCTTAGAGGTTATGTAAGCCTGATCCAAGTAAGAAGTTAGTTCCCTCCTGAGCTCTTGGACATAATAGAGAGTCATCTTTATAAAAAAAAATTGTGAAGGGATGAGACAATATGTCAAAGAACAGCTGAGTGTGAGCTTTTGCAGCTTCAGAAATACTGGAAATGTTCAGTTACATGAGATGCATTTATCTTTGAAAATAACCCAAAGGATGGAAAAATATATTCTTTCTGACCTTAATCTGTGACCACTTTGCTTAAAAAGCATGAAATTGCCGCTTACCTCTCTAAAGCACTAGTTACTGATCAAATAGTCATGATTATTTCAAGAGTAACAAGGTTGAACAAGAGCAGATGCACATCACAGATTCAGAAACTTGCCAAGTTTGGCAATGGGAGAGAATAAGAAAGGTAATAACCTTCTTGAAGGCAGGAACCATGTCTTATACATCTTGATATATAACCCATCTCCCCATTCTCCATCCCCCCAGGTCCTAGCAAAGCATATATATAGATCTCAATGAATATGGACATGAATCCCTTAAAGTAGCCATTATTTGAATTCATACTGCATATTTCCATTGGACTGGAAACAATTATCATATTTTACATAATTATAACTTCAAATGATGCAATTTTAATACATGTGACCACTTACTGGATTCAATATTTGCACTATCTGTACCTGTATGTACTGTACATTGCAGGTTTTCAACCTCGGTGTTGGTCTCTTTGCTGATAGCTTTCCCTAGATTCACCCTCTTCTTTTTTTTAAGTGGGCTTCCTTAGAGATGATGACCATCTGGTTCCCATAGTGAAGTTATGCATCTTTAGCTATAATAACTTTAATTTTTTTCTCAGAAATTGGCTTTCCTCCCTGCTCAGCACAGAATGCTAAACAGTGCTTTCTATCCTTCCTAAAGTGATTTCTAGGCAGATGACCCTTTGTGGGTCTTCTTCTCTGTCTCCTCCATTTCCTCATCTGTAAATGGGGGATAATAATAACATCTATATTCCAAATTTGTTTGAGGATAAGATGAGATAATATTTATAAAGCAGTTTTAAAACCAGAAAGTGCTATATGTAAATAGAATGTATATTATATTGTGTATATAATATATTATGATTATTATTATTTTTTAAATTTTATTTTATTTGCAAAACATATGTATGGGTAATTCTTCAACATTAACCCTTACATAGCTTTCTGTTACAGATTTCCCCCCCAACTGCCCACCCCTCCCCTAGATGGCAGGATATTCACTACATGTTAATTATGTTAAAATACTTGGAAAATTGAATATATGTATACATATTTCCAAACTTATCATTGTTGTGCAAGAATAATCATATCTACATAAAAGACATAGATAAAGCAAACACAATGTAAGCAAACATCAGTCAAGAGAATGAGAATGTTATGTTGTGGTCCACATTTCACATCCCTCTCTCTGGGTGTATATGGCTTTCTTCAGTGAACAATTGGAAGTGGTATGAAACATTTCATTGTTGCAGAGAGGTATGTCCATCAGAATTGATCATCATATAGTATTGTTGTTGCCGTGTATAATGATCTCCTGGTTCTGCTCATTTCACTCAGCATCACTTCATGGAAGTCTCTCCAGGCCTCTCTGAAATCGTCCTGCTGGTCATTTCTTACAGAGCAATAATATTCCATAATATTCATATACCATAATTTATTCAGCCATTCTCCAATTGAAGGGCATCTATTCAGTTTACAATTTCTAGCCACTACAAAAAGGGCTGCCACAAACATTCTTGCACATGTGGGTCCCTTTCCCTCCTTAAAAATCTCTTTGAGATATAAGCCCAATAGAAATGCTGCTGGGTCAAAGGGTATGCACAGTTTGATAACTTTTTGAGCATGGTTCCAGATTGCTCTCCAGAATGGCTGTATCTGTTCACAGCTCCACCAACAATGCATCAGTGTCCCAGCCCCCCCACATCCCCTCCAACATTCATCATTAACTTTTCCTGTCATTTTAGCCAATCTAACAGGTGTGGAGTGGTACCTCAGGTTGTCTTGATTTGCATTTCTCTGATCAATAGTGATTTGGAGCACCTTTTCATATGACTATAAATAGTTTTAATTTCATCCTCTGAAAATTGTCTGTTCATATCCTTTGACCATTTATCGATTGGAGAATGGCTTGAATTCATATAAATATGAGACAATTCTCTATAGATTTTAGAGATAAGACCTTTATCAGAACCCTTAAATGTAAAGATAATTTCCCAATTTATTGCTGCCCTCCTAATCTTGACTGCATTGGTTTTGTTTGTACAAAAACTTTTTAACTTAATATAGTCAAAGTTATCTATCTGGTTTTCAATTAAGAGTTCCAGTTCTTCTTTGGACTTAAATTTATTCCATCTCCATAGGTCTGAGATTTTATGTTCCTCTAATTCACTTATAGTATCACTCTTTATATCCAGATCATAAACTCATTTAGATCTTATCTTGGTATGTGGTGTTAGATGTGGATCAAGCCCTAATTTCTTCCACACTACTTTCCAATTTCCCAGTAGTTTTTGTCAAATAGTGAGTATTTATCCCAGAAGCTGAGGTCTTTGGGTTTATGAAAGACTAGATTGCTATAGTTATTGCCTAGTTTGTCTTGTGATTCTATCCTATTCCACTGATCGACTACTCTATTTCTTAGACAGTACCAAATAGTTTTGATGACCGCTGCTTTGTAATATAATTTTAGATCTGGTACAGCAAGTCCACCATCATCAGCCTTTTTTTTTTCACTTAGTTCTCTTGAAACTCTTGACCTTTTGTTCTTCCAAATGAATTTTGC
This sequence comes from Myrmecobius fasciatus, assembly GCA_023553655.1. NCBI lineage: Eukaryota > Metazoa > Chordata > Mammalia > Dasyuromorphia > Myrmecobiidae > Myrmecobius > Myrmecobius fasciatus. Next base: position 43,259 of record JAJPUD010009510.1, read on the forward strand.
TACTATTTTTTCTAGATCTGTAAGATAATTTCTTGGGAGTTTGATTTGTATGGCACTAAATAAGTAAAATAGTTTGGGTAGTATTGTCATTTTTATTATATTCGCTCGGCCTACCCATGAGCATTTTAAGTTTTTCCAATTGACTAGGTCTGATTTTATTTGTGTGGAAAGTGTTTTGTAGTTTAGTTCATGTAGTTCCTGACTTTCCCGTGGCAGATAAATTCCCAAATATTTTATACTATCAACAGTTATTTTGAATGGAATTTCTTTTTTTATCTCTTGCTGCTGAACTTTATTGGTAATATATAAAAATGCTGATGATTTATGTGGATTTATTTTGTATCCTGCAACTTTGCTAAAGTTGTGAACTGTTTCTAGTAGTTTTTTAGTTGAGTCTTTAGGGTTCTCTACGTATATCATCATATCATCTGCAAAGAGTGATAATTTGGTTTCCTCATTACCTACTCTAATTCCTTTAATCTCTTTTTCTTCTCTTACTGCCAAAGCTAACATTTCTAAGACAATATTAAATAATAATGGTGACAGTGGGCAGCCTTGTTTCACTCCTAATCTTATTGGGAATGGTTCCAGTTTGACTCCATTACATATGATGCTTGCTGTAGATACTACTAATCGTTTTAAGGAAAAGCCCATTTATTCCTATACTCTCCAGTGTTTTTAATAGGAATGGGTGTTGGACTTTATCAAAGGCTTTTTCTGCATCTATTGAGATAATCATATGGTTTTTGTTAATTTGATTATTAATATAATAAATTATGCTAATAGTTTTCCTAATATTGAACCAGCCCTGCATTCCTGGTATAAATCCTACTTGGTCATGATGTATTATCCTGGGGATGACTTTCTGTAATCTTGTTGCTAAAATCTTATTTAAAATTTTTGCATCAATATTCATTAGGGAAATGGGTCTATAGTTTTCTTTCTCAGTTTTCTCCCTACCTGGTTTAGCTATCAGCACCATATCTGTGTCATAGAAGGAATTTGGTAGTACACCTTCTTTCCCTATTTTTTCAAATAGTTTATATAGTATTGGGATTAATTGTTCTTTGAATGTTTGGTAGAATTCACATGTAAATCCATCTGGCCCTGGAGATTTTTTCTTAGGGAGTTGATTAATAGCTTGTTCTATTTCTTGTTCCAAAATAGGGCTATTTAAATAATTTATTTCCTCTTCTGTTAACCTAGGCAATCTATACTTTTGTAGATATTCCTCCATTTCATTTACATTACCAAATTTATTGGCATAAAGTTGGGCTAAGAAACTCCTAATTATTACTCTAATTTCCTCTTCATTGAAGGAAAATTCTCCCTTATCATTTTTGAGACTAACAATTTGATTTTCCTCTTTCCTTTTTCTAATCAAATTACCTAAAGGCTTATCTATTTTGTTGGTTTTTTCATAAAACCAACTCTTAGTTTTATTTATTAATTCGATATTTTTCTTATTTTCAATTTTATTGATCTCCCCTTTGATTTTTAGAATTTCCAATTTGGTATTTAATTGAGGGTTTTTAATTTGGTCTTGTTCTAGCTTTTTTAATTGTAAGCCCAGTTCATTGATCTTCTCTTTTTTTGTTTTATGCAAGTAAGCATCTAGACATATAAAATTACCCCTTATAACCGCTTTAGCCATGTCCCACAAATTTTGGTATGTTGTCTCATTGTTGTCATTCTCCTGGATGAAATTATTGATTTTTTCTATAATTTGCTCTTTCACTCAGGATTAGATTATTTAATTTCCAATTAATTTGTGGCCTGTTTTCTCCTGGTCTTATATTACATGTGAGTTTTATTGCATCATGATCTGAACAGAATGCATTTACTATGTCTGCTTTTCTGCATTCAATTTTGAGGGTTTTATGCCCTAACACATGCTCAATTTTCGTATAAATTCCATGAATCCCTGAGAAAAAAGTATACTCCCTTCTATC